>QFET01006385.1:0-94892 GCA_003316355.1 Tuber calosporum | reverse complement strand
CTGCCCCAGCCCCCTCCTCTAACCACCACTTGTCATACACGGTTTTGACCCATCTCGTCCCCAGTTTTCTTACGCGCTTGCTGTCGGCTTCCACCAGGTGGTTGTTAGCAGGACTGGTGAGAGGAAAAGTAAGGGCAAGGCTGCCGCAGCTAGTGCTGGCCCTTCTTCTGCCCAAGTGGCCCAGGCCACTACGCCTCCTTCCTCCCCTAAAGTTAAATCACCCCCTCCCCTCCCCGCCACCTCACGTCTCTTCTATGCTCCCCGCTCTTCACCAGGTTTTACGTCTGATGCGCTTGCTGTTGCTGGTTTACTGCCTGACCTCGCTGCCTTGGTCCTTGATGAGGCCAACTGCTCTCTTCCCCGCTCCTTTACTGCTACTGTTAATGACTATGGCACTGTTTCTCTCCTTGGCTGTAACCTCTCAGTCCCTGTCCTTCCCTATGCTCCCTACTTTGATGCTTTTTCCCTGCGCTTAAACCAATCCTTCCCAGTTGGAGAAAACTCCTGGCTTTCCTTCCGCCCTGCTCCCAATGCCACACAGGTGGCCATCCACTCTCTCCCATTGGTCTAACTCGCTGATAACGATGAAGACCTCTTCGCTAGCCTCTCCACTTCTATTAGACACTCGACTGGGTTTCAATCCTCTCGGCTCGTTTTCTCAACCCGGACAAAGATTCCAGGTTGGGTAAGTTCTCAACGTCACTCATTGTTACAGCAGACCCCATAGACCTGGATCGTTTGGTCCCTTCCGTTCCCCTCTTCTCCCAGAACCGCAGGTCTGAAAGGGCCTTTTCCTCCAATGCCTTCACCCAATGCTTCAACTCCTGGAAGTTCGGCCATGTCGGCCCCAGGTGCAAGGTCAATCACCTTGTCTGCCCCCTCTGCTCCCTCCACCACCCCAGAGCCGAGCACCGCTGCCCCAACCCATCCTTCCCCAAGGGTGGCAACCTGAAACCAGTTCTTAACTGTAGTGTCTCTTCCGCTGCCAGATGCACCAACTGTGGTGGCAACTACTCTGCCAGGTATCGCGACTGTCCTGACCGCCCTTCTCCTCCCCCGCGTGCTGTCCCCACTGCTATCTCCCGCCAAGGTTCACCTCCTCCGCCTGACGCTATGGACCTTGCTGGGGATGGTGGTTCCCCCTCTGGGCAACCTCTGCACCCGGCCCCCAGCACTTCTATCCTCCCAGCCACCCCCTCTCTTGCACCCCCCTTTGATCCGGAAACCCCTAGGCCTGGAAGGTCTTGTAGGAACCTCCTGTCCAGCCTTCAGCTAGATCTCCCCCCCCCTTCACGCACCTCTTCCCCACCAAGGCGTGCCCCCTCAAGGAAGGGTGGCCTCCCCCCCATGGAGCCACCCTCGCCTACTCCTTCCTCACATCTTGGGTCGGGCTATGCCCATTAATGTCTTGTGCCCACTCTTCCTCCCCCACCTCTCCACTCCACTCATGCATGGCCTTTGTCCAATTCAACAGCCTAGGGAGCTGGGATGTGTTTCTTTCCTTGTTTAATTCCTTTGGGGGCATATCGCTCCCTCCTTCTGTTGTTTGTTTACAGGATCCCCCTGTTTACATGGGCCGCCTTCCTACCCCCTCTGGGTTTTCTTCCTTTCACCCGCCTGCTTTGTCTTCTGGTTCCCCTAGGGTGGCTTTTTATGTTTCTGCTCCCTTACTCAAGTCCTGTATTATTCTTCCTGTGTTTTGTGGTAGGCGGGATGTCATGGGCTTGGATTTTTTCCAGTGCACTACTGCCTTTGGGTTTTCTTTTCCTCGTTTTCGTATCATGAATTCCAATAGTACTTGGGTTTCTCCTTCTTCTCCTTGTCGCACGGTTCCTCCCTCTGTTGTATTTCCCTTTGCTGATTTTCCTGTTTTAACCCTGGGAGATCTCAGTATTCACCTTCCTGCTGCAAACCCCCTGCGTGACTTCTCTCATCAGGAGCTTGCAGCCTCATCCCCGCATGCTGACAGGGCCTCTGCCTGGGGTTTTTCACTCGTAAACAGTGCTGATGTCTTTACTCGCTTCCCTTTGGGTGGCTCTTACCGCCCTAATGTTATCGACCTTGCATTTGTTTCCCCTGCTCTTGCACCCTATTTCCAACCATGGGAGACTCCCCTTCCCTCCACTGATTCTGATCATATTCCTATCTCCATCACCTTCGCTCACCCTTCGGCAGCCACTCCAGCTCCGGCCCTTAACTGGGCTTTAAGAGAGTGGCCCGCACTGGAGGAGGAGCAGAAGGTGTTTTCTGTCCCTAAGGCTCCCTCTCTCCAGACTCCCTCCTCTCTAAGTACCTGGTTCTGCAGTCACGCTACCCGCCTCACTTCTCTCCTCTAAGAGCATACACCCGTGTCCCGCCCCTCCCTCCACGCCAAACCCTGGTGGTCTCCTCTACTCTCTACTGTACGACGGGAGTTCCACTCTTCCTCATGTATGGCTAGACGCCCTGACTGCCTCCCAGGGGCGCAAGACGCTGCCCGCCTCTCCAAGCGCGGGTACTTTAAGGCGATTAAGGCTGCAAAGAGGGCCCACTGGTATGACCTTCTCTGATCAACCACACCCCGCACTATTTGGACCACTAAAATGCTGGCCCTTGGCTGCCCCACCCCTCGTTTCCCCTCCCTCCCAGGGGCCGATACCCCTGATAGTATGAACCAGGCCCTCCTTAAACACTTTTTCCCTCCTCACCCTTTAACTTCCCTCCCCTCCATTCTGCGCCCATACGGGGACTGCCCCCCCAGTCAGAACTGAGGAGGTGGCTTCCAACCTGGATCGCAAATCCTCCTCCTCCGCCTCGGGCCCACACACGATCCCGTATTCTGTCTGGAAGAAGGTACACGCTATTAACCCCTTGATTTTCATCCATCTTCTCGGCCCGCTCCTGCAGTTTGGCTTCCACCCTCCTTCTCCTAAAAAGGCATATGGGGTTGTCCTTGATAAGCCCAGTAAAGACTCCTATGATTCTCCTTCTTCCTTTCACATTATTGTTCTTCTTCAGACCCTGTCCAAGTTCTTGGAAAGGGTTGTCGCCTCCCGCGTGGAACCCATCACCCGTGCCGTTGGGCTCCTGAGTCCTAACCAGTGTGGCTCTCTTCCTGGTCTTTCCTCCTTTGACGCCTGTGCTTCTTTGGTTCACGCTGTCCGTTCCTTCCAACGTCCACACCTCAAGGTCTCCACCATCTTCCTTGATATTAAGGGTGGCTTTGACAATGTCGACTCATCTGTTTTGGCCGAGTCCCTCAAACGAAAGGGGGTCAATCACTACCTTGTGGCCTGGGTCAGGTCTTTCCTCACTGGTCGCACCTGCTCCTTGCTGTTTCAAGGTTCTCCAAGGACCTTTTCCCCTGTTTCTGTCGGCACCCCACAGGGGTCCCGTATGTCTCCATTGTTGTTTGTTATTTATGTTTCTTCTTTGCTTTTTCGGTCCATAGGGGGCTTATTTTTTCCTATGTTGATGATTTTTCCATCACCGTGACGTCTCCTTCTTAACGGGACAATGTTCGCTCCCTACAGTGCATTTACTCCCGTCTGAAGTGTAAGGCATCGGTTTGTTGTGGGTCCTTCTCGGTCGCCAAGACTGAGTTAATGCATTGGAGGACTCCACTTCAGCGGGGAGAACTTGATATTTCTCCAATCGCTATTGATTCGCTTTTGTTCTCCCCGCAATCCCAGGTCCGTTGGCTGGGATACTAGTTTGCACCTTGTCTCTCCACTCACGCTCATTTCTCCCGCCGCTTCTCTATTGCCCCGTGTGCTTTTTCCACTGTTTAGCGGCTGTCACCCACATGGTCTGGCCTCTCCCCCCATTGGTGCCACAGGCTGGCCGTCTCCCTTCCATTACCTATCCTCCTATATGGATCAGACCTTCTGGTGACCTCCCGCTCACATTTGGACCGAATGGAGGTTCTTTGGCGTTCTGTTCAGCGATGGGTTACTAACTGTTTCCGATCCACTCCAACCCAGATCCTCTCCGCATAAGCCTGCCTCCCCCCAGTCACCTCCGGGGCCAGGCGCCGTCGACGCCTGGCGGCCTTCCGGCTGGTGTCCTTCCCGCCCTCCGCCAGTCCTTCTGCACCTTACCTTCCTCCTGACTTTCCTTTGGTGCTACAATTCCGTGCACAAGATTAATTCCGACACTAGTCTAGGCATCTGCCCGCCAATGTTATACCCTTTAGCTGGCGGACGTCCCCCCCTTCACACCCGGTACGCACACACCTCCCAATTGATGCTCTGGCTCATCTACCACTACTGCTCTTGGGCTCGTTATCCTTTGCCCCCTTGAGTAGGACGGATCTAGTATCCTTTCCCCCACCCTGCCGCCTGCAACTGCCATGACCTCTGCCTACCACATTCTGCGCTGGAAGGCCCATGATGTCCTTATGGATGACTGGCTCAGGACCGCTCCTCCTGCTGAGTATTATCCTTTCCCGAGGCGCCTGTCGCCTCACCTCTTCATGGGCCTTGGGAAGTTCATTGTCGGGCGCGTGCATCAGATGCGCTGATACAAGAGCTACCTTACGGCCCACCCCTCCTGGTTTTCCGTTGGCCTTCCCACCCTCTGCCCCCGTTGTGGGGAGGAGGATGACACTTTTAGCCACGCCATGCTACGCTGTCCCTCAACGGCCCTTGAACGGTCACACCACCTCCTAGTTGTCACCGACATTAGCCCTGAGGCTCCTCTCTGCACCTCGCTCCCACTCCTCCTTGCCCTCGGTCACTTTATCCGTGAGACTGGCACCGCCTTCCCCCCCCTTATGCCTACCCCCTGGGCGCCGCTCCCCCTCCCCAATGATCTTCCCTTCTTCCCCTGCCTCCTCCGTGGCCCCTCTCCTTCATTCTTCTTCTCCGCCTCGGATGCTTTACGTTATATTTTCATTGGCTTGGGTCTGCCTGGGTGTTTGTGGTTGTGTTTCCTTTTGGATTACAAGTTGGCCCTCGGGTCTTGGTTTGTTTCATTTAGTTTTTGATTACCCGTATGTGGTGACGTGTCTTATGCAAGGTATCACTAGGAGCTTTGGGGGTGTTCGTTCCTTTGTTTGTTCAGTTTGGATTTAAGGTTTTCTTTCTGCCATATCTCACGGTGCATGCGAGTTCTTCTACCTTAACAAGCAATACATGATATAAATAAAAAAAATAAAAAAACACCCAGATAGGTAGCTCTTCAGGCAACCACCTAAGTTACTTCCTATGTGATATTTTCCCTATTAGTTCAATCGATACTTTATTCTTATTACGACTATCCGTTTATATCATCGACCGAAAGGTGATTCAAGCAATGTATCGCTCAGGAGCAGTCGCAAGCACTAGGAGTGAGAGGACTCCGAGTTCCCACGGCGACATAAGGCTCCGAGACATGACGAGTAGTAAGACTATCGGTACATATCGTTACCTGTTGCAGTTGATGAAGATAGTGTACCTTGTCCGGCAGACTAGGGATAGGTTTGTAACAAGAATGACAACTTGCAACCAATTGCGGCTAATGCCTAGCAATCTGATTTATCATCAGCTACACATCTCATTTTTGGGACTGAGATTCCTTAAGAGGTTTGGAGAAACCTCTATCTTCTCCTTGAGATACGTGGGTGGAATGGAAGCCAAGTTTATACACTGTAAATATTCTACTACATATAGATCAGGGGCTACAATATCTTTGCAGCACTCTACTATTTTGACTGGCTCAAAACAGTGTTCTGGACTAGGCATGCTATTTATAAGACTGTCATCGAAATCATTCATAGTGTCATTCTTGGAGGCCAAAATAGCTATTCCTAATAAAGCAGCATGTGAAGTAACAACCTCCAGCAATTGCGCCTGGGGAAATACTTGTTCACTGATCTGATCTGATTTCTATTGCATGCTGCAATTATCATAATGATCTTCAGCTTTAATAGACGCTAACAGCTCTAAATAGAACTATGCCTAATATCAACTTGCATGGTTGCCTGCCTTGAACCTCATGATACTATTGTCAAAATTTGCACACAATCGCTAACCAAAACCTGAGAAATTCCATCAAACCTGAAACTGTCATCGACATAGTCAATATCATATAGAGTCTAGTTCATACCTTCAAAGGAGGCATTTAGCTGTCTAGGTACTTCGTCCTAAATTATTAAGGCAGCACTCCGAATCAAGCAGGCCAATCATCCTCTTCAGGATATCTTGCAACTATAACTCATAGCATTTGATAAAGGCAATTTGTACTGTAAATGTACTCTAGTACCACTGGGCAACAATTGGGCTACGATACCAGATGATGCAACACAAATAACAACTTTTCCCCTAAATCTAAAGTATATAAATAGACAATTATTGAGGGATGTATTGCTAGTACCAGTAATGCCTTGGGGAAAGAAACAAGAATGGAGATTGTGGCGAGAATCAAGGTCCCTTTGTTCTACTGTTTCAACTATTACCTGAAAGCAATTAGTCGGCTCAGGGTTCACTTTGCACTCTTAGAATCAAAGCCTCCTTTTCAGCTTAGTTATTACTTTGCATCTCCTCTTGCATGACCGAATTAGCCATCGTCCAATTCTCCCGTTTCCAATCCAGGATGCTGCTTGGCACCTCAAAGTCCTGAAAGGAGTTCCCAAATTCATTCTACAAATCCTGAATAAAGGACAAACCTAGTCAAGAGGAAGCCTATCGCTCATTTCTTGATGGCTTACTGGCAGTCATGCTCTGCCTCTCATGATCAGATTAGCCAAATCATGATATATTTTATGAGAAAACTGTTTTCGAATTAACATTGAATTTGTGATAGTAGTATAGTGTAAAGCCAGAGCAAATAGAAGTTGCCAAGCTTTGCCAGTCGTAAACTCGCCCCCTCTCTTAATATACCTACCCATTCTCCTTTATTTTCTAATAGGCCCTATGCAACACAAGCTACTGTTAATGTTTGGGACACTACCTCATCAACTTACCTCAAATTTTGAAAGCTAGTAGCTCCACAGACAACAGTCAAGAGTAAGTGGAGATAATATATCTCACCCATCAACTGACATTCCTCATACATTCTGCCAACAGCCCTACCTCTTTACCTGCTCTAACAAGTAACTTTGCAAACGTAGACAAATTGCTCTTAGAATTCATAGTACAGGTACTACTATCCATCCTAGTTTAAGTATTATAATTATAAAAGGCTATCAAGGTGGTTGTCGAGGTCTCAGTATGCTCCAGAATAAGCTATGGATCCTCTTCACCTTTTAAGTAGACTGGCTGTTGACCAGCGAGATGCAGAGCAAGATTAGTTAATAGTAGTTGTTCATCAGGTGTTCTGAATTTGAACCAGTGTCAATCTCCCTCAATGGGGTCAATATTGCAGCCTTGCAGATACCGCTTGATCTCATCATACTCTAATTACACTTGAATAATTACCCAATCTCCATCTTTGTATATAAATTTATGAATGTACTTTACAGCATGTATACATCTACATACTTTGTTATTGATATGGGCCTTATAACGCAACCAAAGGTAAGCCCTATGAGGCACAACCCTACAATTCTAAAATTCTATGGTCACTGTAGCACTAGAATAACATTTAGGATTAGTAAAGGAATCCCCAGTATCACGACGGCAATATCATCGATATCTATTTAGCTAGATGTTTGTCTTAGGCAGAAAGTCATCTGGATAGCCCTTCTTACAGGTTTTCACAATTGCCGGATTTAGGTCCTCCATGCATAAGGCATGACCATTTCCACTAGCCTATTGAGTATGTACTATTGAATTCTGTATCATAGTCCTCAGCTGCTGAACCATTGCATTTTGCGCAGTTGGAAACTCTGCAGAAATAAACCCACCAATATAGGCAGATGTTTCAAATTCTGATACGCCATTCAACAACAGGAGAAGATAAGGGTGGGGTAAATCATGCTTATTATATTCTATAGTCCAAAACCATACTTTCCTTTCAACAAATAGGGTTTTCTTCTCTATAGATTTTAAAGATCTTGCAACTTGACATTGAAAACTCTAGCTATGAGAAGAGGGCGATCAGCTGCTGTTTGGCCCGGTAATAGGTCATTTTCAATCTCTACCAATAGTTGATTAGCTGTAAAGCAAATCAAAAGATATTGGCAGCCAAAGTCCTGTGCGTGAACCGTACTGTCCTGGTACAATTGTTGCATGTATCTGTCTCCACCAACACAACTTGCTTGTAAAACTATTCTTCTTCCCAACTCCTAGAGGATGATATCTCGTGCTTATAGTACATCATCCAGCCCTTTATTCAAACCAGTTCTTAAACGCCCCTTATTTGACAACAGCCAGGCAAGCTTGTTCTTGTCCCAGAAGGTCCAAGCATCAACCACAAATAGTAGGAAAAGCCTTTGTCCACCCCTATCACAACAGGGCTAATTACTACTGGTATGTAGATGGAAGCTGAATAATACCCTCTGTGGCATCCTGAGTTTCTGACTGGCTCCACCCTTATTTGTAAGAGTCATCCCCCAGTACGATCAAGGTTTGCCTAAAGGAAACACCATCACATACTGAAGGGCCAGGTAAGAAGCATGATTTTGATTAAGTATGGAAAGTGCAGTAATGTGGATCTCACTATCTACCCGTTCACTAAACACTATATCCCTGAATGCTGCCTGACCATATTCCTCTGGCAGATTAAATGTAACTTAATCTGCAGTGGGGAGGTTTTCATGTTGCATACTTTCCCCAGATTATGCCACCAATCATATCTAGTGATGGAGAATAATGCTAAGGTTAGGCTTCTACTTGGATAGCTGTGCAAACCTTTCCTATACTATACACTCCAGCTGGTTCAATGGGAAATGTTCAAGTATGGTTCCAGATGTCTTAATGGGACACCTGAGAATTTGGAACTGGGGACACCTTGGCGCCAAGCTTACTGTGGAAAAGTGTAAAGAGGTTAAATGCACTAGCTAGAGACAATGATTTTTAACGCAATGCTCCCTTAAAAGGTCTTCAGGAAAGACAAAACTTAATCCCCCATATCTTAAATGAGGTAACTCCTGTGCGCGTGGATTGCTGGATTCCCTACCTGACTTTAAAGCCCTCAAAGGAGAGCTACAAGACGTAATTGAAGCCGGTGGACATCTTGTATTCTTTTATCCTGTATTTCACTGTGAGTGGAACTACATTGAGTACTTCTGTAGTGCAGCGAAGCAATATATGAGGGAGCATTGTAAGTACTCCTTTACCTCTTTGCAGCGATTGGTTCCTCAAGCATTAGCAGATGTCCCAATGAGTTAATTTGCAAGTTCTCCAACCTTTTTAAGAGAATTGTTGTTCCTTATGAGACTGGTGCTATTTATTGGTCCGATATCTATAAATCAATTGTATTAACTAAGTATAAATCCCATAGACAAGTCTCTGAAACTTAGGGGATGTTTGGCAGACCATGATTTGAAATAACAGAAATTTGAAATCGCATTTTGGAGATTAGATTTAGACTAGATTTATATTAGATTCAGGACCGACGAATTAAAACTGATGAAAGAGCATTATGTCATGCAAAATATACTTGCATAATCTAATTATAAGTCTACTCATTGGACAGTTTCTAATCTGATCCAAATCAAATCTCCAAAACATGTTTTCAAATTTCTGTTATTTCAAATCACGGTCTGCCAAACAGCCCCTTGATGTATCATATCTCTAGTCAATCACAAATCTTCTCTCTGATTCTTATATCATATTTGCAATTGTAGAGTGTTAACCTATTATAAATGACCTTCTCCAACAAGGTCATTAAACCTATTGAAACTTTTTCAAAGAAAGTTTGGCGCAACAGCGTCCCCCGTTGCAAATTCTTAGATCTACCATTAAGACGTATGGAACCATAGCCTATTTGTCAAAGAGGTAATTAAATTATGATCTAACTATTAAGCATTTACTAATCGCGGGCAGTCAGGATAGTATGGTTCTTTTAAATATATTAGGAAGTACAGGGCATCTTGGGTCACAGTAGGGATAAGTGGTCTTTGATAGTGATATACTGCAGCATGAAGCGGTAAGGGGTAACTCTCTCTTCACTCATAATAGTATGATTACCAGAGTTGTAGCATAATGTATTTGGTGGTGCTATGGATAAATACCTAGCTATTGATCACCTATTTTAATTTTGAATCAGCAACAAAAATTATGATAATACCATCCTTAAAGCCTACATAAACCTATAATTTTACTAGATATATCTTTGTCTTATAGCAGAAATTAATCTGTATTTTTCTTTATTAAAACTTGTTTAGTGCTGGTATAAAGACAAATAATTATGAATTTGAAACATGAAGCTTTAAAGTTGAATATATGGGTCATCGCTTGTAATACAGTTAATTTAAGAACAAGAAAAGGAACTTAAGCAGGTAGGGAATTACCTCTAGCAATAAGTTAGCTTGATATTTTACGACACAAAGTCAGCTATTGAATTTTAAATGGAGAAATTTTGACTTACTTCATCCTCCTCCAAATTGTCATCCTATCCCCACTCCAAGCATCATGTGAACTCACCAACTCCACCTCCCCACTCTCTATAACATCAACAACTACCTGTTTGGGTCTTGATTTTGGCTTTCGCTGTACTGCTACTTATGCTTGCTTGCTAGCTCGTCTTTTAAGAGCAGCTGTAAGCTTCTTAGCATCAAGTGCTTCACGATTATGGTAAAGATGAGCCAGTTGCTAGGATCAAAGGATGAGTCTGCCCTTAAGTTGACGGCGGTCAGGCTTCGCATTCTTAGTTGTAGCCTGCTGTTGACATAAGAGCTCCTTGTTGATGCTAAGAACTGACTCTGTCTCACAATGGAGAGACTGCAATTCCTCAAAATATTGCTTAACTTCGAAAGTAGCACCAGATTCCTCTACTTCCTTAACCTTTTGTACTAACTCATCCACTCTTGATGTGCGACTACTCCTTTGGTCTAGCACACGAAGTCCTCGCCTATGGCTTGAAAGACTTGGCTTCTCTGCTATCTTGTTTTGTAGAGAAGGATTGGTCAAGATACAATGCCAATTAAACGGTATGAGCCCTGTAGCACGCTAGGAAGAAAGAATATAAGTCTAGGTAAAGGCGTTGAGGCGAGCTTTCTGCACCATAGGATACAAGTCGCCTTTATGCAACTTCGAATGGTGACTACGAGCTCGCATCATGGCTCCACCTCTTGCCTATATTAATTGCTCAGAAGAGAAAACAAGCCTACATGTAAAGGTTGAAGGATATGGGTAGAGTGAGGAGGTAGAGAGAGAAAGTGAATATTGTTGTGAAGAGCAAACTCAATGAACTGGAAGTTCTCACAATGGGAATTGTGCCCATCAAGGATCAAGATTTGATGTTGTTGAATTCCCTTTGCTGGCCTTGTCTTAGGTTCAAAAATTTGAACCAACAACTCATAGGTGATTTAATAGTTATTATAACCAGTTGGTGAGTGAGCGAAAAAGGCTTCCTCCTTCTCCGCGAATTCAATCTCACTATGGTGTCCCATAAGGTGTGATCTCGCAGGATATATAATAAGTTGTGGTAAGGCAATACCATTTCCAGAGATAGCCACCATATCCGTAACCCAAATCCGATTGCCATCTTGAATACCTTTTGAAGTTTGCCGCGATGCTTTGCAAATTACTTGACCACCAGTACCAAGTCCAAGAGCGAACCTTTCTCGTCAGAATTCCAGGTATCTTCTTCCTTAACATGAAACTTGCACCGGATGTTGTAAAACCGAATTAAGTGGTGTTCAAAGGATGGAAGATCTGTAGCTAAGGCTCCTTGATTGTCAAGCACTTTGCCAACCTTGGGTTGTATAGTTGGGTGCATTAGTAAGAATCTGTGGAGCCAGTTCTCTCCAACTTGATCTTTCTTTCCTTGGTCCTTTAAAATACAACGTACCATTTGGAAAACATGATTACGGTGTGTGGGGATACCAATAGTCATTCCATTTCTCAATCCACTTTACTAGAGCATTCTCAGCATCATTGTTGAGCAATTGTTGAGTGGGATGTGAGTGAAAGGCAGGCACTGTACGTTGATTATACCAGTTGTTCAGATTTGTATAAGGAACTTCATATTCCAGACTTGCTTTGCAAATTGAAAGTCCCGGAGTCGATCTTAGTGCCTCACAAGCATTTGCTATTTTCACCAACTGATTGGCTTTCTGGGGAGGCATTGCAGAATCAAAACGAGCTGAGGGTAGCTAAGTTATGGTAGTAGGTAATTGTGTGTCCAGTAGGGTAGGTGGGATGATGATAGTACTGAAAGCAAAAATAATAGCTTGACTTATACAAGTCATATCTCCTTCCTACAACTTGGAAAATTGTATTTTATATTCTCCTGCATACCACTATGCTAAAAGCTAGTCTATAAAAATAGTCACTCAATAATAGTTACCTAAATTGGCTACTTTCACTAAATGTTCACCAAATTGAATTGTAAGGTTAAAACACTCAAATTTGCAATTATTATTACTTTTGTAAGATTCTATAATGGTATAACCTATATCACTAAAAGATGAACCAAATATGAAAAAGAGTGGTTGAATTATTAATGTTTTTATTTGAATGTGAGAAAAAAAGTAGGTAATCCATAGCTAGGTGTTGATCCATAGCACCACCAAATATGTTAGTAATGTAAACGATAGCTGGCTATTCCAGTAACAGATATCACGCCTAAACGATCTAGACCAATTATTCTTTACAGTTATCCAGTTGTTTAATAGTTATGGCAAAGGCTCATGCTTTTCAACCATTCCATCCAAATGCTTCCAACAGGCTTCCAAGGTCCCATACGCCCTATATGCTTTCATTGAGATCCCTCAGAAGGCTAATGCTGAGCCAGACAAGTATTACAAACAACCCCCATTCAACCCAGGTTATGTTGGGTCTATTGTACCTGCGATTCAACTAAGGCTGTATAGGTTGACCTTACTAGTACAGAACCATGAGATCTATCCAGACAAGCAGGGACTTCACTCTCCATTCCTGTGTCTGAAATGGGCTGTTCAACAGGTTCCTCATTTTCTATGTGAACTCTGGGGGATGGGTGCCCTCTGGGTACATCAATCTCGCCTGGATGATTATCCCCACGCCTTTGGACAGGTACTTGTGTATTCTTGCATGAATTTGCCTCTGGCCTTACTTGATGACACGCCTTACTACTTAAAACCTGTATTGAATACCTTTGGTTATTAATTTTGTACACTGTTTACGGAAATAATACCTACCGTGAGTTATTACTTACTAAACAATTCTGACAGGCCCTCCTCCCGTTACTTGTAGTATCCACCTCAAATTCACTAAGAGCATTTCCTTACCTACACATGCTGCACCTGCAGATTTCCTCCTGGTTCTCTATTGAATCGCTAGTATTAGTGCTGCTTGATTCCGAAATTACTTTTTGACCATACCTACCTCTTCTGGTTCTAAGCCTTCTCGATCTCTCACTGCCATCCACTGACATGAGGATTACACCCAATGCTGTCTCTTATTACTGAAAGTTTATTATTAATGTATTGCCCATCCCTGGATATAAATACAACTGTACCTTTGTTCAAATATAGTCATGCCTATTGCTATAATATTACCTTTTGTAAAATTCTGCATTTATTTAAATACATGTTGGTATTGTCTGGATTACTTACCAAACAGCACCTTTGAAGTGAAGTACAAAACCGTGACCTCAAGTTACCCTGCTAACCTAAGTGGGAGGGTTATGAGTCAACACATAGTTATGGGTCACCAGGCTCTATTTTATATTGTCAAAAAAAAAGTGAATAAAACTACAATGCCCAACTCTTTCATTCGTAAGAGATCAATTGAATGTGCATGTGAGATAAGCATTGATTATGGAGATAATTTTTAAAATAGAAAGTGTTTTATCATTGTTATTGAAGTAATTGTCAATTTTTACAAATATGAATAGGTTCAATCACAATGTCCAATGAGCTGCCTTAATCCACATGTTGCTCACATATATACAATAGGTAGAGTATTCTTAATGGTTTCACAAGTTGTTGCCTCAAAATCTAAGATATATAAAGTGTGCTACTGAATTCTATATCACTACCTTTGACATATATTTTTCCCATGTGATGACCTTGTGTCTTTTGGTTACAACGTTATGAAAAAACCTCTGCTTATACCCATTAATGCCTAAAATAAAAGCCAATCAACAGGACAGGATAGCAAAGGTGTGTTATGCTCTCTGAAGAACTTCAGGACTCTCAATTCGCAAAGCAAGACAGGAGTTTGGGCTATACAACCCAACACTAAACAACCGGTATCATGGATACAAAAAGACATCAATTTATTGCCATAGCGATCAGGATTAACTCTGCAATGAACTGGACAAGCCTTGCTGATGTAGGTTGAAAAGTGGGATGCTTATCGGTTTCCTCCACGTCGCACCAAGGTTTATCAAATGGTTTAAGCGATTTTGAAAGATCAAGGAAAAGCAGAGAAGGTAGGAGAGAACTGGATACAACGGTTTTTTAATTCGGCATCCAGAAATTCAACCCAAGGTTAGGAAGGTACTGGACAAGGAGAGGGAACTTGCTACAGACCTTTCATCCTTTTAATCCCTCCTCCATCGGTTTTACATTAGTCATGCAAGGTTCATGTTCAAGATGAGAATATTTGGATTATGGACGAGAAGGAATTTGCCCTGGGGCTGTCGGGTAGTGGGCAGGTCATTTAAAGAATATCAAGGAGGAATCCCAAGGTTATTCAGCATGGTGATCGCAGTTAGGTCACTGATATTGAAGCTGTTTCAGGATCTGGAATAGTTTGCCTCCTCTGATTATCTATTCTGCAAGGACACATGTTAGAGGTCATCATTGCAATATCGACTTGGGGGGGAAGCATGATGCCTTCTTTACACAATCGGCTAGTCGGTACACCAAGTACAAGGTCACCTAAAAGTGTTTGGTATTATAGTTGAGCCGAAAACCCGACCCACAAATGGCATCCAAGAGTACCAAATCCCTATCCTTGATAGCCACAATTTCCATTGTCAGAACTTTCAGTTTATTGAATTTATTATCTAGCACAATATTCACATCCTCTACCCTCCTCCACACTCGACCCCTGTGCTTCGGACACTTGATGTTGGTTTGTTTTCTCCTCTCAATACATACTACAAACAAGAGGTTGAAGCAAAGATGCAAGCCTATGGAACATATTCCAAGATACAGAAGGGTGACTTCTATCATGTGCTCCATAGAGCAAGACTCATAACCTTTACCAAGAAGAACATTTTGTCAGCATGGCAAGCCACTGGTCTAATACCATTCAACCGACATCAAAACCTCTGTGATCCCACTCTTCAATCCAAAGCGTCATCCCCACAATCCCTTTCAATTCTGAGACTAGGTCTTCGCCCACTTGCAGCTATGAGTTGCCGATCTACAAGGCAAAACCAGTTGGTAAATTGGTACATGAGGTACCAAAAATGGAACCAATAGTGGAGACCAGAAAGTATTTTTCCGAGCTTATTACCCTACATCAAGAGAGAGGCAGAATTGAGCATTAACAAAGAACTCCTCCACAAACAGAAACTCATACAGAAGAGGAACAGGCCTGACCGCCACCAATTAAAGAGTGGTCTTATACTGAGATCAAATAACTTGCATATCAGTACATAAAGAGAGAGGTACTTGACGAGAAGAAGAAGGCTGCTAGCCTTAAAAGACTGGCAGCCAAGGTTGTCTATTAGAATGAGTTGCTAAAGAAGAAGTATAAGTCTAGGCAGGTAGTCATCAGTAATGTTGATGATGAGTAGGAGGAGTCAGAAGGTTCTGCTGATGATCGAAATGAAGATAGTGATGAGTACATAGTTGTTCAAAATGTGGGTGAAATTTACTGTATTTAAAGTTTTATAGCTCACATTTCTCAGCAGGAAAATTAACAAAATAATGCCCTGGGGACAATAACTAGATCGCTCCACCGCTCTACATACCATCAAATCAACTATAACATAGTTGAATATGAATATATTTTGATTAAAAGTAACTGTTTAGTATCATACACTTTGTATCCTTTGTCTTTCATCATAATACTTTCTCAAAATAAAAGCACATAGCCTTGACCTAAATACAGCTGTAATACTGTGATTACAATTTGAGAGTGAATAGAGTGTTTATAGTTGAGTGGTTCACATTAGTAGAGTTGTTTTCTAATAAATATATCTAACTCATAAATAGGTGTTGACCCATAACACCCCTGATTACGTTATAAGGTTACGCATAATGGGAAATCTAACTGCTGTCACCCTGAGGGTTAGAGCAAGTTTTTTGGAAGGTCCAAAACCTCTTAGTAGCTCCCACATTCTCCCCTTGCGACTGGTAGGACAGGGTGTAAAAGGTAAAAAGCATTACAAAACTGTGAGATATAAGGCGGTAGCCTTATACTATATCTGTCACCGGCCACTAGAAGACCAGATGCTGTCCGCAGGAGATATAAACATGTGTGCAACAGCTGACCCAGGTATGTTGCTGCTATTAATATCATGAGGTACTCTGAGGGAAATCTAGGTACCTAATATCTCTATGGGACTTGTGTGAGCCCCTCTGAATAACTGTCTGAGCTTCGAGGATGAATGGAAGTTTGTCTGCAAAAACCCTCCTCCACAATGCAACTTATATCAACGGAACAATATCACTGCTGAAACACATCACAAAAGTACTAGGAGAAGATTAAGTCTTGTCACGGCTGAGGTGGTTAAGAACTATTTGCTACCAGTTGCGCCAATTTTAGCCAACACCGTAGTGCCACACGCCAGGGGAGCTATGATGTTATTGGGAAAGGTGCCAATTTCCTCTGTAGACCAAATGACTATACCGCTTGCATAGATAAAAATGTAATCTGGCTATTTAGTCATAACAGGTATAGTGAGTGCCATGTCGACTTACCAGAAGGCCATGGACAAGACTTCGTTATTAAAGCTTTTTCTATCCTGCAGTCATAATAGATATGCATTGCAGCAAACCAATTGGATAAGGGGACTCTCGATACCAGAGCGACCCGGATACTTTCGAAGCTGAGTATATGGAAGTTCAGCGTTGATTAACCCATAGTTGATAAAGGTTCTCATTTATAAGCGGATTAGGGACAGGGGTCGATAGCAGTTGTAATTCTACTAAAATGAACCCGATCAGCACTCTACTCTTATAACCGAATATCCTCATGCGAAGAACTTGAATTGAAGCAGCCCTAGCATCTCGATATTATGTTAAATCACTTTGATTCATTACTCTAAACCTTAGCCTTTTGAGTACTTTACATGAAGTCGTTGGTGCGGTCATAACCTTAAGATCCATCTTGAGACAGTGTGCACCGGTTACTGATTGAGTCTGAGGGTTTTTAGAGTCGCAGTGTAGGGAGGAAAGATCTCATATATTTAGGAGTATCATCCTGCTAAGTAGGAAACATCCAACTTCTGACGCAAGCCTAAATAGTAAATTAACTGAGTTATTCTGTAATCCAATTGTTCTCCTTCGCTCTTTAATACATTCTATGGTACTCTCCATGTCTGTGCTACTCAGCAGGTATCCCTTGTGTACTACCATGATAGTAGGGTACTGTTTAGGCATTATTGTATGTCTGTTCACTTAGACTATCACTGATTACTCCTGTTTTCACCTTATCAAATGATATTTAGCTCTCAGTATTGAGAACTTGAAGTAGATTTGATAACCTTTCCCATTTCTTGATCACAGGTTAGTAGCAGGAGTAGCAAGGATAGTGTCCAGGCTTAAATACTATATTTTGCATTACAGACAGAAGAGGTCTGACCTCCCAGCTGCCTTAAGAATGACTCAGACAGTTAACCTAACAGTGTAGGTTACGAAACACCTATAGTTATTCAAAGTATCCTACAACTACGAGCCCTTGAATCAGAGTACAAACCAAAGCTTAATACACAGTATATAGTTAAAATAGTAGTGCAGCCTACCGAGAGAGCTCAAGAATCGAGACCAAGAACTACGTACATCGTGAAGCTAGTCTTAGAAACCCTACCATACTCGGCAATACACTAAAGAAGTGTGACACAACCTGTCTACTTACCAGATCCTCCAGGAGCCTCTATACTACCACCACCAGTACTTTAGGTAAATGACAAAGCATTAAAAACTTGCTGACACAAGCCAGCACTTCCGCCAGCATCTAGAACAATCACAGAGTGTAACGGGGGACCCCTATAGGAAGATGGATCCTAAGGTTGCGACCGCACCCAAAGATTAAACGCAAAGTTCACAAAAGGTAAAGATAAAATAATTGAATAAAAATGATAAAACTTAATATCGTTAAGCCAGAGCTTCACTCAATTCAAGTCTTCTCGAGAGGATAGTTGGTTATCAGAGTAGAGTGCCGTTCGCGTTTGCTTATGTAGATTTATAAAGCCAACGACACCCATCCCTACTCTAACCGTTAAGATAGCTCCCTTCTCCACTCAGGGATCATCTGACACATTCTCCTTCCGGAATTAACTTCAGGGCCTGTAGATCGCTCGGATAAGTTGAGTCCATTCAATCATAAAGGTTTTCAGCAATGCATTCTGATTAAACCTGCAGGAGAGAAAAACCTTTACGATCGCCGTCTTGTCTATGGCCAACTGACCTTCCGACTTTGAACCCAAACCTCGGTATAAGGCTCAGTAGCCCTATGGCCTTTCCGTCTATGCAAGCACTGCAGTTAACTGTGTCTACTTGGCCTATCGGCAGCTTTTCTTGTGACTGCGTAGCTCTCCCGGTAAGTGTCTTCTACTGAGTTGGCTAAATAGGCGCTACCTATAGCCAACCGTTTAAGGATCACCTTAGTCGTAATAAGACTGAATGCCTCCTAGAGTCCTGTAACGTCCCTAAGTAATGGTATAGCGCGTGGGCTATCATTGTGTAAGTAGTAGAGTTTTATCAGGACAAAATTCCGTTTATTCCCAACTCTCAGATAGCTATTCCGTGGGACCCCCATACCTCCCATTGGGATTATAGGCACCTAGAGTACCCTCGGATGGCCATCTGATGTCAATACTAACAACTTGCCCGGGTCAGCCGTCGCCCACCCCTATATATATCCTGCGGACAGCATATGGTCGGAAGGACGGCGGTGATGTATACGGGGTTACGCTAGCACCTTCGATTCTTCAGTTTTGTTAGGCTTTTACCAACTGTCACCCTTTCCCACCCGTCCCAAGGGGCGAACGTGGGAGCCGAAAGGGGGTGTTGGACGCGCCAAAATCGTACTTGTGGTAGGATTTCGCATTTCGCGTAATGTTAGGGGAGGGTAACTTGAGGTCCACGATTTCATAGTCGATCCCCAAAGTAGGGTAACTGGGCCATATCATGGTGCAAATCGCTGCGGGAGTCTGTGTAATATCCCTTTGGTTCACCAGAAGGTTCCGCGTAACTGACCTGGTTGTCACACGCGATTCCAGAAGCTAGAAACACCTGGTTACACGAATGAAGGACACCCGGCGGCGTCTACACTGCTTGCCATGTTTTCCTATGGCTCCCTGTTACCCTGCCTTAGTGGTTACCCTGCCTAACTGAGGAGATGGGTTACCCTATCTAAAGGGTTACCCTGCCTAACCATGCTTAGGGGTTACCCTACTCAAGAGGGTTACCCTACCTGACTGTAGCTACGGTTTACCCTGTCTACCCGGGTTACCCTACCTAAGTGTGCACTAAGGTTACCCAGCCTTGCTGGCTTACCATATCTAACTAGGTACCTAAGTACCCTTTCATCATGAAAGGTACTTATGGTTGCTATGTCACTTTGCAGGTGTCTGGTACAGTTCCTGTCCACGTCCTGGTAGGACCACTGGCTGGGCTGAGCTTCGGTAAGCTATACCAACTGATCTAGGGGTCGTTACACTACTCCCCTCTTCCATAAGTCTGTCCTCGAACTTAGTTTTCTTGTGTGGGCTGATTTTTTCCCCCTTATCCCCCTTTCAGCTACTTTTCATACACGGTGATCCCTTGGCTTAGCAGGATACCGTTCATGAAAACGCAGCAATGCCTCACCTGCGGTTCCTTCCAACATCTCAGACGGCTCCCATGAATTTTCTTCACTGCCATACAATTCCCACGACACCAAGTATTGTACAAACCGGTGTGGGAATTTCACTGTCCTACTTCCAGACCACCGGCTATCTACTATGGCTCTTACTATATAGCAGGGCTCCGAATCTACGATGTCAGGTTCTGGTATGGCTTTAGCAGGTCTGCCTCCCAGATCTTCACGGGAAGGTTCGAGAAGTCCCACATTGAAGACTGGATGGATTGTCCACGTTGCAGGCAGCTGGAGCTCATAAGCCCGTGTCCCTATTCTCCTCTTAACTACAAAAGGTCCAAATCTCTTGTAGTCTAATTTCTCCATAGGTTGCTTAGTGCGAATGTTACGTCGGTCCAACATAACATGATCTGCCTTCTTAGCTCTGCCTTGGACTACATCCTCCAGGGTAACATACTCCGGTGATAGGAGACGCTTCTGGTCATGCCATTTCCGCTGTCGTTCCTGGGCCCTCTGTAGTGTCTCTCGAAGATCTTGCCATGTACCCTCCCAATCCTTGATGACAAGTTCACTGTTTGGGTGTATACTTTGATGTTCAGACACGGCCCCTGACCAAATGGTCCATGGCACAAACCCGTAGTTCGACTCGAAGGGTGACACCTTCGATGACTCGGATACTGACGTATTGTATGCGTGCTCTGCTAAGGGTAGCAGTCCAGCCCAATCGTCTTGCTGGTAGGAACATTAACTTATTAGATACTGTTCCAAGGTCTGATTCACCCTCTCAGTTTGCCCATCTGTTTCCGGATCGAAGGCCGTAGATACATTAAGTTTGACTTGTAGTAGATCCATGAGACTCATCCAAAACTTGGATGTGAAACCGGTATCACGATCCGAAATGATCGATTCTGCGAACCCATGCAATCGTCAAATCTCCTTCAGAAATATGAGAGCAAGTTCCTTTATGGGCACCTCAGTTGCTAAAGGGATAAAGGGAGCCATCTTGGAGAATCTGTCCACTATTACCCGTATCTTTGTATGTCCCTCTGAGTTTGGTAATGCTACAATGAAGTCCATGGAAATAGCATTCCATGGTCTCATCGGAACTTCAATAGGCTCTAGCAAGCCAAACTTCTTATGCCGGATCGTTTTGCTTCTTTGGCATACATCATCGGTCCGAATATATTCAGAGATGTTTTCTTCCATTCTCGGCCAGTAGAAGTTTACCTTAACTCATGCTATTGTCTTGTAAGTTCCAAAGTGTCCAGCGATGCGTGAATCATGTTCTGCTTCCATGATTGTTCGCTTAAGCCCCTCGTCTTTCGGAACATACCACCGATTCCTATAGGTGAGTAAGTCCTTTTCCACATCGAAATGGGCATCCACAGTGTTACTTTTGTCAACCACTGCCTTCAGTACTACTAGGTACGCCTGATCTAGTTTCGCAGCAGCACGCAAGGCTGTCAGAAGTCCAGACTGCAGGCGAAACCCTGGACAAGTAAGTAGCATCTGTGGGCGGTGGAGGTCTCGTTCCTGCTGTATGTGCCACTGCCGAGGCCGAAAAAATGTTTGTAGTAGAGGATACCTCCCCCCTTCCGTGCGGTAGTCCCTACGCCGCGATAACGCATCTGCCTTCTCATTAAGCGGACCTTCTCTGTATACCACCTTGAAGTTAAACGGCTGTAGGAATTCCGCCCAGCGGTGTTGCCTCCGATTTAGGACATTGGTACTATTAAAGTACTCCAGATTCTTGTGGTTTGTATATACCACAATCTGGTCCTCCACCGAGCACAATAGCTGATGCCATTCCTTGAATGCTGCGACAATCGCTGTCATCTCTTTATCGTGAACATCATAGTTCATCTCCGCAGGCAGGAACTCCCTAAGGTGATAGGCCACTGGGTGCCATTTCTGGTCATCATATAATTGGGGTAGCACAGCACCCAATGCGAAATCACTGGCGTCTGTCTCCAACTTAGTCGGACTAGAGCCATCAAAGTGTGTCAGAATCGGACCAATGCTGAACAATTCTTTTAGATGTTCAAATGACCGCTCACAAGCGGGCGACCAGTCCCACATTACATCCTTCTTGGTCAGATGCGTCATAGGGTTTGCCGCTTTACTAAACCCATTGATGAATCGACTATAGAAGTTCTCAAAGCCCATGAAGCATTGAACATCAGTTACGTTCTGAGGAGTCTTCCAAGCCTTGATCTCCTCTACCTTACGAGTCGTCATAGATATCCCATGCTCAGATATCTTATACCCTAGGAATTCAACTTCCCTTTGGTGGAAGGTGGACTTCTTTATACTAACGCAAAGACCTGCCTTGTGCAGGCTTTCCATTACGTGACGAACTAACGAAATATGTTCTTCGATCGTTTCTGAGTATATCAAGATGTCATCCATATAGGCGATGACTCCTGCATCAAGCATATCCCTGAATACGCTATTGATCATACTCTGCAAGGTAGAGGGTGCGTTGCATGGCCCAAACGGCATTACCGTATACTCGTACAGGCCATAACGACTCTTAAAGGCGGTTTTCCATTCTTCACCCGGTGCCATCCGGATGAGATAATAGCCATTTTTCAGGTCCAGCTTAGTGAACACTGTGACTTTCCCGAGCCTATCTCGTAGCACGTTCATCAAAGGCAAAGGATACTTGTTCTCAATAGTTATCTTATAAAGTCCTCCATAGTCGATACATAACCGAAGCCTTCCATCTGGCTTCGGCACAAAGAGGATAGGGGCTCCGGCGGACGATGTAGAACACCTGATCTTCCCTTGTTCCTCCATTTCCCTGATCTAGTCATATAGTACATCTAATTCTCGCTTAGAGAGGGGGTATTTGGGCCCCGATGGTGGTTTGGCCCCCGGCTCGAGTTCAATCCTGTGATCAAACTCAGTATGCCGGGGAAGCGAAGTTATATTTTCTTGTCTGAAAATATCTACATAATACCCATATTCTGGTATTAGGCTGACGCTAATGTCCTTGCCAACTTCTCCAGTATATATTGCCATACCCAAAAGGTACACCAGACTACTATCCTCGGCTATGAGTTCTTCACTAATGATGAACTCCATTAGTCGCTTAGTGACAAGGCAGTTTGTCTTACAGTATTCTGAACGCCACTTCAGAATACCAGTTTCCCAGTCGATATCAGGATTGTGGTCCTTCAACCACGACATGGGAAGATAGGTGTCCAACTTGGTGTCCGGCATATCCCCAAGTTCGAACCTTATATCATTCACATGGTCGCCTATCCTCATTCTCACAGTCGTGGTGTAATGTGCCCCGGACCCTGGAATCTGGTTGCCACTTGCATCAGAGATTGGTGTTGGATGTTTCCGACGGATACATGGTAATTGGGCTTTCTTAACCCAGGTGCTACTTAGCACGGCACCCGTAGTGCCACTGTCCAATAGAAGTAAGGCTTCCTTACTATTTCTATGCTTCATGAAATTCCAGTCCAAACCGACTTTCACGTTTATTGACCTAGTGTGGGGCTGCGGGCCAACCAGCCTCGGCCACTTGGCGGGTCTTTCTTCGCTAACAGGTTTTGTTCGCTTAAGCGTCATAATGTATTTCTCGTTATATAAAAACGTATTGGGTGTTTACTATCACGCCTGCGAGATTTCGGGTATTTAACTCTCCTCAGGTAAACTTGTAAATAAGTTTAATTGCTTAATCAAGTCCTGCCTGATTGATATACATAAGTTAAACAAAACCAATGAAACCTGACCATCTATCGGTCTTCCCCAAGGAAAGCAAACAATAAAGGAAATAAGAAATAAACCCTCGCAAAACCTTAACAAAAGAAAACCCGTAATCCCACCCTGGCCTAACAGTGGCAGATCAGCCTTGTTCTTTTGTAAGGGTGAGGGGACTCACCTAGTCCAATTTCCCTTTCCGTCTACCCTTTTCCTCCGCGCCTTAATGCAAAGAGTGGTAGTCAGCTTTCTGGTTTATCAGACACTGCCTAAAGGGCTTACCTAATTACTTCCATTGGTATCAACCTCCAAAATCGGAGGGGAGCCGATGAGCTCGGTATCCCTTTTGACAACAGGGGGAGGAGCCTCAATGCGACGGTGTTTAGATACCATAGGTGCTATATGCTCAGACTCCGAAGCAGACCGCTAGCGTGAGGGTTTGATTGATTGCACTACGGGTTCGGGAGCAATACACTGTTTCCAAAATTGACTCTCGGTTCCACACCGCGAACATTGCTTTGAACAACGGCGTTTGTCAATCAGAGTAGTCGGAAAATTCCGATATTTGATTTCATAGTCTGAGTTCTTAACCCGGGAGGGGTTGGCGCTGCTCGCTTGAGGTCGGGGATTTCAGTTCCCAGGGCCTCGCTCCTTCTTTCGTTGTCGCTTAGCGACTGCGGACCTGTCATCTCTTCGTTCGTGGGTGGTTGGCTTTTTGTTAACAACCGTTCCATTGAAGGATGCAACGTCTTCCAGCTGATGGCCGGTGTTGCGAAGCAGCTTTAGGTAATCGATGTATGCTTGCGGGTGTGGAGTTTTCAGTCCCCAAGCATTTCACAATTCAGCAGTCATGCCAATGCGGTCCTTGTCCTTCACTACTACCGCATCATAATGCAACTCACTGGCTAAGCGAATGAGTTCAACGACAAATTGGTCCACCTTCCCTGGCTTCATAGCCAAACCATTCCACTCACGGCGAGCACGATCCCGATCTGAGTGACCGCCGAAACTGGACTCCAAGAGTTTTCGGAAGCCTCCTCAAGTGCGCAACTCATTGCTTGGGTTAAAGGTCACACCTGCCCATTGAGCGGCATCCTGGCTAATGTGCACATGGTTGCTGTTGTACCATTTCTTTGTGGCCCTTTCAAGAAGAGCGATGATCAGGCTGACTTTATTCATATCAGACAGCTTACAGTATCGATAGTAGTCGAACCTAATCTCCGCTTCCTGGATGAATAGCTGTCTGTCAAGTGGGTCTCCATTGAACCCCTTGATCCCCAACTTCTCGGGCTTCTTCTGCCGAGTGTGAGATTTGTTGTTGGATCTTTGAAGAAAGTCCGTCTAGGCTTGACATTGCTCATCATACCGTCGCTTCTTACCCTTATTTCAGCGCCACTTGCGGCGGGCTAGAAATCTGTGGAGATCGAGGAGGGAGGAGGAGGATTCGTCGCTACCAATAGAGGAGCCGGAATTACCCGGTTTTCTAGCTTCGCCGACGTTTCCACCACCTGGTGGGTTACTACCACTATCTCTCTTAGTGTTTCCACCGCGGAGTGCCAATGCTTCCTCATATCCGCTAAAGCGGTCCTTCTGTGCTTTCATGACTGGCCTCTGGGAGAGAAGCTTCCTGAGGGGAAAACAGTCTTGTGGGAGGTGTGGGGGATGGTCGACCTTTAGCAGCAAGGACCTTATCCACTCCCCTCTGAACTAACTGTTGGAAGCGGGGACAAGCTCCAACATCAGTATGGTCTTCCGAACCACAAAAACGACAATGGGTCTTTTTCAACTTCGGACCTTTGGGATTTTGAATTATCGCTTCACTGGTCCCTTTCATACATGGCGGGCTATGGTGAAATGCAATATTCCCATCCTGTCTTCCCTCCATCCTACAAGCAGGAGAACAATAAGACGTAGCCGACTGTGCTTCTACCCCTGGAAACCCAGTCCTCCTGGCGCTAGCCATAGGTTTGGCTGGAGCCGGCGGTGCTGTTGGGAGGACAAGTGGTGCAGGATTTTGTGGTGTGGCTGGTAATGGAGTTGCCTCTGCCACCGCATATGGTAGCTCTGCCTCTAAAACTATAGTTGGCGTCGATGGCTCAGCCAGAAGGGCTGCAACGGCGGTCGTAGTTTTACGTTTTGCAGGTCTCTTGTCCTTTGTTACCCCTGCGAGGCGTGAAGACCTCCACACCGTGCCTGAGCCAGAAGGGCTCGGAGATCGGCTGGCTAGGCGGGATTCAACAGTGAGGGCAAAAGGTGATACCCGCGATATGCCTGTAGTGAGGCCAAGTCCCAAAGCTTCCCTGGCATGTGGCGTTAAATGCTCATGCCATGTGACATTTGCCATGGCTTGCGCAAAGTGCGGGGCAAAACTGATTGGTCCTGTGCGGACAAGGTGAAGCTGAGGAGCTTGCTCCATAATCACATCATTTTCGGAATCAAGGCTGATTCCTTGACTCACTGCCCACTCGAGGGCCTTGAGGCGACCCTTCAGCGCTTGCGCTGTCATGACCTGCTGGCGATAGGCATCTTGGACCTTCTTTACCCAGTGGGTGGCCATGTTGACCATTTGCTCTTGAAAATAGGTCTGCTTTGCCTCCACAAAGCCTTCGAGTTGGGACTGTGCTTCCACGAACCTACGGCCTACTTCATGTAGGATGTAATTCTCAAAGACTTCTTGGGTAAAACATTCAATTGTAACCCCTTCAGGGACTGCCTCAGGTACCACCACGGAGGGATTGTGGGTGATGGATTCCATGAGTGCCCTAGGATGGGGGACCACCATCGTCTGACATTCCTCAGGCACCTCAATGGGTGCTGCTTCAATCAACTTCATAACCGCCTCCCAACCCAGGCCCCTTAGGTCTGCGATAACATCGTAGTCCACGAGGGGACCCGGTGTGCGAGGGACGGTAGTCCGTTGTGAATGCGTAAGAGACATTTCAGACATAGTACATTCCACCCTGGGCTACTTGTTCCTGAAAAGGTTACCAGTACTCTTGAATGTCAGAAAGGGGTCTCTAGGAGCAACAATTCTCAGGAGAGAGTTAAGTGAAGAGCTTAACGATATACTGTAACGGGGGCACCCTAAAGGAAGATCGATCCTAAGGTTGCGACTGTACCCAAAGACTCAACGCATAGTTCACAGAAGGTAAAGATAAAATAATTGAATCAAATAATAAAACTTAATCTCGTTAAGCCAGAGCTTCACTCAATTCAAGTCTTCTCGAGAGGATAGTTGGTTATCAGAGTAGAGTGCCGTTCGCGTTTACTTAAGTAAATTTATCAAGCCAACGACACCCAACCCTGCTCTGACTAATAAGAGAGCTCCCTTCTCCACTCAGGGATCATCTGACAGATGGCCCTTCCGGAATTAACTTCAGGGCCTGTGGATCGCTTGGGTAAGTTGAGTCCGTTCAATCATAAAGGTTTTCTGCAATGCATTCTGATTATACCTGCAGGAGAGAAAAACCTTTCTGAATGCCGTCTTTTCAATAGCCTGCTGACAATCCGACTTTGAACCCAAACCTAGGGATGAGGCTCAGTAGCCCTATGAGTTTTCCGTCTATGCAAGCACTGCAGTCAACTGTGTCTACTTGACCTATCAGCAGCTTTTCTTGTGAGTGCGTAGCTCCCCCGGTAAGTGTCTTCCACTGAGTTGGCTAAATAGGTTCTACCTATAGCCAACTATTCAGGGATCACCTTAGCTGTGATAAGACTGAATGCATCTTAGAGTCCTGTAAGGTCACTCAGTAATGGTATAGCGCCTGGGCTATCGTTGTGTAAGTATTAGAGTTTTATCCGGACAAACCTCTGTCTATCCCCGACTCTCAAATAGCTATTCTGTGCGACCCCCATACCTCCCTTAAGGATTATTGGCACCTAGAGTACCCTAGGATGGCCATCTGATGTCAATACTAACAACTTGCCCTGGTCGGCCGTCGCCCACCCCTATATATCTCGTGTGGACAGTATCTGGTCGGAAAGACGGCGGTGACGTATACGGGGTTACATTACCACCTTCGATTCCTCAGTTTTGTTGGGCTTTTTCCAATTGTCACCCTTTCCCACCCGTGGCAAGGGGTGAACCTGGGAGCCGCAAGGGGGTGTTGGACGCGCCTACATCACTCCAACCACCCTGGGGTTCTTGTAGTAGGATTTCACGTTTCCCATAACGGTAGGGGAGGGAAACTTGAGGTCCACGATATCATCCGCGATGCCCAAGGTAGGGTAACTGGGCCCTATAAAGGTTCAAATCGCTGCAGGAGTCTGTCTAATGCCCCTTTGCGTCACCAAAAGGTTGTGCGTAACTGACCTACTTTTCACACGCAATTCCACGAGCTAGCAACACCTGGTTACACGAATGTAGCATGCCCGGCGGCGTCTACACTGCTTACCATGTTTTCCGAGGGCTCCCTGTTACCCTGCCTAGGTGGTTACCCTGCCTAACTGAGGAGATGGGGCACCTTATCTAAATGTTACCCTGCCTACCATGCTTCCGGGTTACCCTACTCAAGAGGGTTTCCCTGCCTGACTGTAGCTCCGGGTTACCCTACCTAACTGTGCACACAGGTTACCCGGACTTGCTGGGTTACCCTATCTAACTAGGTACCTAAGTACCCTTTCTTCATGAAAGGTACTTATGGTTGCTATGTCCCTTTGCAGGTGTCTGGTACCGTTCCTGTCCACGTCCAGGTAGGACCACTAGCTGGGCTGAGGTTCGGTAAGCTATACCAACTGATCTAGGAGTCATTACACAGACACTAGATCACTAACCTGAAAACCCAAAATCCAGCTGTCAGAACTATCCAAGACCTGTGTAAAAGGTGAAGAAGAACAACGATACAAACCTAAGTGCTAGTTTCTTGTGGTTACGAAGTACTTACTGAACAAGGATGTGCTTGATAATGCCATGGATGGAATGGACTACTATGGCGCCTATACAGAAAGCTGAGCACAGAGTACATACCTCAACCTCATGGATGAGTTTGAAAACCAGTAACCCTCCCTACAAGAATTCAAAAATTGTTTCAAGAAGCTTTTTACAATAAGACCCAATACAAATGACCTTTCAATAAAATTGCTGAAGATACAATAGTGATCAGGAGACAAGCCAGCAAGAATTTCAAAAGTCATTACAAAATTTGCACGTCTAACATTAACACTCTCTATAGATTCTATATGTGAATATGCAAGAAGGTAAATCTTTTCGTAGTGAATTAATACCAGACTTAGCAGAAATATAAAACTATTGAAATAAGACCCTGATACCTTGAATCAAGTTGTGCAACTGGTAGAGACCTATGAGGCCACAATTTTGATGACAAATGCCATTGGGAGTAGTAGAGGCCAGACCAGCACATACATCAAATAGCCTAATAACCTGGATAACTCGTCACAACAAACCAATAGCAAACCTGAATTTAAAGATAAATTTCAACTTAGGACATTGACCACTTGCTGCATAAGAAGCTATGCAAGGAGGCAATAGATCTACAAATCAGAGAAGTCGGATGTTCCTATTGTGTAAAAGCAGGACTTATGGTAATGTATTGTGCAAAAATAGGAGATCAAGTCCAAATATGTCAGAGTCACCAAAGATACTCACGATATCATGAAGAGAACTATAATGGGATCAAGTGATGTCCCCGAATAGCTGGATAGAAGGAATTCTATGAAAACATAGAAGACGACGGTGGGAGCCCTCCAGGAAGTGCTAAGACCATTATAAGCATTGAATTCACACTGCTAGTCAACAAGGAACTTGCATAGTACTAACTGACACTGGAACTATTATTGATTCAGAATTAGCAATCACTTTATATAATGGAAAACAACTCTCATATCAATAACTAGACGTCTACAAATTGTCAAGATAGCTATCGCCATATCCTGATATAGTAACATTTACACTTCCATTACAGGCATCAAAATTAGAAGCCTGATATTATCCAGGTATATTATAATTATCACTCTAGTATCAGCTTATAATATTCTACTTAGTATGGATAAGGTTAGATCGTTGGTAGCAGTCAAAGACTGCCGGAAATATACCCTTTACCTCACTGACTACAAAGGTAAAGTAAACTGAATATGAACAGCACACAGCCTCACTCAGTGATGGCAAAACAGGAAGTTGTACCAGACTTTATCAAGGTACTTTCACTCGTTTTCGTCTCAGATATACTTGACACTCTGCTACTATTACAGTCCTTTAACCACAAGCTCATCATCCAAGACTAAGACCTTCATGACAAGAGGCCAACCTTCCACAGCCTAAACAAATTGAACTATAAGTTCAATGCATGGATAGAGAAACAAATCTTGCCTGGAATACTCTCTATATCAGAAACTCCAGGAGGGGCAAGTATGTAAATTCAACAGAAAACCTGCTCGCAAGCTCTAACCATTAGTAGACCTGTGCCATAGGAGTGTTGACAACAGGAAGTACTAAGCTCGTCTTGCCAACCAGCAGCTTATACCCAATACTGTAGGCAGAGCCAGATTCTTGTCCAAGATAGATCTTAGTAAAACCTATTTTCAAACCTGTGTTGAGGCTGAGGATAAGCAAAACACAATCTAGCAACTATTAACATTCTTCGCCTACAACGTCATGCTTTGAGGAGACATCAATATCCTAGAAACTCTCTTGAAGTTATAGAAGATACATTATCTGAGTAACTGGGAGTCTTGGTTATGCTAAACATTCACAATATCCTGATCTACAGCGATACATACCAGGACCATATCAAGCCTCTCCTAGGTTTGTGCTAGAAGCTGCAAAAACCATGCCTCTATGCCAACCCAAACAAGATTGTTGTGTTTGCTGAATAGCTTAATATCCTAGGACACCTCATTGCAGATAAAGGAAGTCAGCCTGGATCAGAGAAAATCATAATCATTGAGGACTGGATAAGATCGCAGAATTCAAAGCATCTTTAGCACTTTAGTGCTATTGTTAGCTATATCTCCCACGTCCTACCACCTATCTCGACCATTACTGCACCAATTACATAGCTTACCAGCACCGGCGAATAGATAAAGACTGACTTGCAGGAAGTTGCCCTGCAGGCAGTGAAAAAGGCGGTAAACAATAATCCAGTTCTTAGACCAATTGAGACTACTAACCTTGAACCAAGCTGGCTATTCACCAATACATCTCCTACTGGCAGTACCGCCTAGATAGGCCAAGGGCCAATACGAGATTCAGCAAGAAAAGGAGCATTCCATTTCAGGAAACTGTCTGCCTTTACCAGTAACAACCCTCCTTACTTTGAGGAAGCACTTGCAATAGTTGAGGCTGTAACTGTCTTCACCCACCTGTTGTCCCATACAAGATTCACTAAAGTGACCTACTATAGCAATCTTACCATCCTCATGACACTTATAGCTGTCAGTAACTAGCAGCAAAGATAGATAATATATCTTAGCCACATTGTTCTTAACATAGAACAAATGCACAAAGTTTCTCATTTCCACTCTTAATATCTGTCCAAAGTTGAAGATAGCGATTCAGAGCCTCAAGCTATATTACTATCACAGCTCAACTTGTAAAATTCAGATCTCCAGAACTGCAACTGCAATCATATGCAAACTGACTACCTTTCTTCCACAAAATATAGCCTAGATTCCGACAGCCTAATGGAAACTTTCAATGAATAACAGCACTGCAATTAAAACCTTCTATTTATTTCCTTTTATATTACTACACTCTAGATATATAATTTCATATATTTCATAGTATTGTAAGGGATATAATTGCTAATTCAATTATGTGTTTTCTGATTTGGTATTCGGTATATTATGGTTGTTTATGGATCACTTATGCATCATTCTAGATCATATAGATTATGATTTCTTACCAATAATTTCCTTACACTATCTTTGATTTACGCATATTTTATTGGGATTTCTTAGGCAGGATGTCAGGGACAAACATTTTTCGCACTGATGTTTCTTTCTATGTTTCCCTTTATTCTTCTAACCTTGATGGGCCATGCTCTCCTGTATAAATAGGGTGGTTACCACTAACCTCAAAGAGACTCAATTAGACCCAAAACTCATACCAATCTGCGCTTCAAACTTTACACTTCTCCTCGCCACTGGGTTAAACGTCATCCCCTCGTACTTGCGTGGTATTATAAATATAGCACTAAAGATTGGGCCATCCAAGTTAACATTTTGAACAATCTCCATCTCTCACTCCCTGTGTCTCTCTCAAAGACTCCTCCCAGACCATCTAGCATGTATATAGATAACTGGAAATGCAGTTATTCGTTGTCAAAAATGCATGCTGAGCTCTAGCAGGAAATCTCAGATCCTCCAGACCGGCCACTATTGGGAAAACCATGTCTTATTGAACTTTCACTAAACTATATTACAACAAAGGTATTTTGAGTACATTTGGACTGCAGGGTATGATTACCAGTACCTTACACAAAGAGGTATCACGGAAGCAAAGACATATTGCACCAATGACTCAAAAAGGTGAAAGTAATTAAAGAAAATTAAAGTAACCTCAAATACCTCTCTAGACAGCAGCCCATCACCCATATACAATACCATTATATCCCTTCCCTGTCCAGGAAACTAATTACTCCACCTTACAAACAAGTTAGACCCTGCCTCCCAAACTCCGGCTGCTCCTGGTCCCCAGCCTTCTCGACACCTCTATATTAATCCTGAAGCTGTCTGATATTCTCAGGAGATTGAGAAGGCCTTCACCTTCCTTGGTACCCTATACTAATACCTAATGGGCATATTGAGCCCAGGTGTTATCATAGCTCTCCAGAATGACCCTCATTTTCAACACATCCTGAAGACCACTGACAGGTAACAATATTCATTCCATGTGGCCTCCTGAAAGCTGATAATTCGAACTGCTATACTTTCATCTATATTGGGATTTGACCCTTGGTGAAAAGAGTATCCCTGCAGGATTTCATCCTTAAAACTGTTCATGAAGTGTTAAAACTATTCTCAGCTCTCAAGTACAATAATTATGGCACTTATTTCTTGAGATGGCCTTAAATACTCGAGACTTTCTAACTTACATCTGCTCTTATCATCAAATCCAGATCAACAAGGAGCCTACCAGACTTCCAACAGCTAGATTTCTGGCCCAGTCAGCACCTGTGTATGCCTACTAATCCCTAACTATCAATTTCGATAGCCCTTGAACAAATCAACTAAATATACAACTATCATAGTTATTATTCTTTGCTTTACCTTCTACACTTATCCTATACTGCTTTAGTATTCTGCAAGCTCTGAAAAGAGGTTTTGCAAGCTCTGAAGATAAAATTTGATTTTGATAGATATCCGATAACAATTATAGTAGACTACGACTCCCCATTTATCTCTAGGTTCAGGCCTCCTATAATAAAGTTAATTTCAAACAAAGTTTGGATGGCTACACAATATTAATAGCAAAGCAATAGCCAGGCAGAGCCCACCCTTCGTACTCTGAAATTGATAATAACAAACATTATCAATAAAAGACTGTACCACCTGTCCCATGGCCGTCTAGTCATTGTAGCAGCCAGGAATGGGGCTACACCGGAATTCTGGAAGATAAACACCATACCAAGTACTGTAAAGACTACCTTAGCAGAACATCAATCCTATCCTCAGATTCACCAGTAAAGCACCAGCAGTGGATAAGATCTTGAATGCCATGAAGCCAGTAGGATGTAGTTAGATATTGCCTCAAAGTATGATACACTTCAGAAGACTAATAAAGGAGACAATAAGAGAAACCCCTATCGCAGACCAATCAGCTATAGCACTACAGTGCTAATTAGAGCACACTCATACAACATCACAGGTTTGCAATTTAAGAGGCTTAAGACATACTGGTTTGGACCCTCTAAGCTCCCTGACCATGACTCTGGTAGCAATCACTAGAAGGTAGAATTGCCTAACAGATTATGGCGCAAGAACGCATACATGAACATCTCATACCTCTAGTAATACAAAGAGAACAATGCTGATAGATTTCGATCCTGGACGATTTATAGGCTGGCCCCTATACTTACCAACAAGGTAAAAGAATGGGAAACACAGAATATTGTAGATTATCACTTACAGAACAACAAAGTTGACTTTCTTTTACTCAGGAAAGGGTATGACAGGACTAATGACCCTTGAGAAACTAACTAGAACTATTAGGTCTCTAATGAAATTATAGCAGAATATTGGAAAAAATATAGTGCAAGAGAACCAATGCCTAAGATAACCTCCAACTATGACAGGACCTCCAGGGTGCAAATAGATATTTCTACAATCTAGTGTCATAGAATAATAGTATTGAAGAATATGTTGCACACTGGTAAGATAGTGTATGGTTAGATGATAGCAACACGTGACGACAACTCTGAAAGAATTATAAGTAAGACTCGCTCGTCCTTAATGTCTTTTTTCTGCACTCGTTTAGGAATCAGAAATGGCTCCACTCTCAGCCATCATGGTAGAATTACTATCGCAACTAATATTACTGTGGGGAGCTCTAATAATGTTTTTGGAGGTTGCCTATATTGTATTAATAGCTGAACCGCGGGGCTCTTATCGCACAACACCAATAGTCATATTGGATGTTTAATAGATAAAGTGAATAGGAAAGAACCTAAATGGTTGGGTAAAGAGTGGTAACTACAGGCTGCCAAGAGGTTTTTATCTAGCCACTCTCCACTCAACTCTAACCCTAGTGACTCATCCATATGAGTTAGACTACCAGAAGAACTCATAGTGAGTCATACTATGAAATCATTCAAATGACTCTTATGAGTCAAATGTGCGTTGTCCTAAACCAATCATAACTCTATAAACAAGATATTTACCCCCAAGGGGTCACATCCACGAGAGTCATGACTAATAAGTCGAGTTATGTGTAAAACTCATAACCACCTTCGACACACAACTCTCAGTCCTAACACGAACAAACAACCTCAATATCAATGATTGTACTAAATGTGGCTCATATGAAACCCCAAGACTACTAATGTATGATAGTGGGAAATTCCGCAAACTCTTAAGGTTCATACTTATCAGCCGTGTAATTTTTTTAGAGTTTAGCCCCAATCGTGACTTTAGATACTCTCTCCTCATAGCCTTAGTCCCTTTCGGCTTAAAGGCCTATCTTCATCTTGCTTACTCCTAACCTGTACTGGTCCATTTTCAACTTTTGAACGTGATGTTTACAGGGTTCATAGGTCTGTCATACTTCTTTTTAGGTAATACTTGCCGCTCTAATACTCCAATCTGGGTCAGCTATTATTTTCTGTTAGCTCTATGTATCTCCTCTTGGCTCCCAGATTGTTTCTTTGGCGGTGCTAAGTTAATTACATTACGCCTGCATTTGTAGACCTGGACATTCAATATCTGGGTTGGTCTATGTTTCAACATGTTCTCCGTGCTCCTCAATCAACAGTGCCCTTAAACCTGTTTATCCTTTTCTGATATGTGCATCAGGTTCATCTAGGGAGGCTGATCTCCATTCCCAATTGGATAATATAATGTATCGATTTTGACTTATCAATCTGCATAGCAGTTGCTCTTCAAGTTGTGGTTCTGTGTGGTCGACTAGTCTTCTTATTGTATGCATGTCTTTTGCTCTTTAGGGAACTAATTTACTCCTTCTTTATCATTGCATTCAATCCTGCATGGGTCGTCATAGCAAGCAGTACATAAAATAGCGTTGTTTTGTGCCTCCTTTAGCTATTCCTCCTATGTTGCACATGGTGGCCTTGATAGTGTAGTAGCCATAGGAATATCACGCAAATTGTCAGTGAATGTCAGAGTTGTTTATTCATACCTTTCCACTGGTTGGACCTTGATGTAACCTATTTTGGCTTTGCTTAGGTAGTACTGATAGGATTGCTCAATAGCGAGATTAGTATAGTTGAAGCTTTCTACTAGGTATCAGGTTTTGTGGTGTTTTGGTTAGTAGTGAGTCCACTAGTATCAATATTGGAGTAAACCTCGGTGTCATCAAGAGTCATAATTTCTGCGTATTTGAATTCAGATACTCCTTCTATCTGAATAGGAGGAAGAGATAGCTTTTTTGAGACATGAACTGGTTGTTTTGATATGCTTTGAGTAGAGAGTTGTGGATTGTGTTGTGGATCCTCATCTGTTGAGGCAAGGCTAATTTATAGGCATTTGACCCCTCTTTCACCATCATCTTGAATGGTCCAAATATCTTGTAGTCTAGTTTTAGCATAGTCTTGTAGTCTTGATAATTTTCAATAACATATAGACCATATCTCCTGAGTTGAAGTGCCGTTAGGGGTTTCTGTGCTGATCCCAATTTTCCTTATGGGATAGTTTTGCACATACCAGTTGTTGACCTAGGATTTCATGCAGCTAACCAACCCTTCCTGCTTTGTCTTCTCCTTTGGTTCATATGGCTAACAACCTCATGAACTTGCTGTTATCTGTCAGTAGCATGGAAGGGTTGTGACTTAATGCTTTCTTGTCTTTAATTGTTGTATGCAAATTCGGCAAAAAGCAGGAGTTCCCTCTAATCGTCCTATTGATATTGGACATTGGCTTACCGGTATTGTTCCTGTATACCATAGGTGCTTTCTTAAGGTATATCTGTTTGAGGATGGAATACTGTGCTCAGTTGTCATTCTATCCCAAAGGACTTCTTGGTTTCCTTCCATAGGTCACTGGTGAGTCAGCTTCATCGATCGTTCATGTTGTCTTGTTGGAGCCCATGTAACCAGCAGACTTCTATCAAAAATATTTTGAGAACGTTCTTTGTGTTCATACCCTTGGTTTAAGGTAAACGGTTAGTTCATCTTGGGGAGTATGTTGATTACCATCAGGATGGTCTTGTATACAGATAGTTTTGCAATCTAGATGTTAAAGTCTATCACTACCGATTTCCAACATTGGTGTGATGGTTCATTCAGTTGTAATAGCCTATTGGGTATATGCTGTATCTGTCTTCTACTCTGGTATATATCTCAATTTGTGACACAACTTTTGATGTCTTCTTGCATCTTTCACCAGTAATATTGTTGGGCTAGTAATACAGTAGTTTTACTGGCTCCGCTGTGTCTGAGGGCTGGTTGATCTTGATATTTGTCATATGACCTGTTTCCTTATTTCTAATCCTTCAGGTACCCATAGTTTCCCTTGATACCACAAGTATCCCTCCTTCTATTCCCATGTCCCTAGAGCAACTCCCTGGATTTCTTAGACTTCTTTTTCCCGTGCTTCACAAAATGCCGTTACATATAAGTCCCTTTGGCTCTCTTCTTGGGTCACAGGTTCTCTTTCAGCCAATTTGACCACTTCTATAGCTTCAAAGTATTGGTCCTCTGGTAGTAGGATCCTTTGTCATTGTTGCATCCTTCCTCGTTATTTGCTGTGACATCATCCGATCTCCTTGTTAGTGCATGTTGTTTACCTCCTTCCTCTGCTGGTTGATAGTGTATCTTCATATCGGTTGGGATTTGCGTCTCACTCCAGTGTATTTGTATGCCATTAAGCTCCTTGGTGGTCTTAAACGGCGCAAGATTCTCACAATCTGAGAGGATCAGTAATCGGTACTGACTCTGTAGACCAAATCTCCTATATTCGTTCCTAGCCAGTACAATTGGTAATATCTCCTAGTCATGGATGTCGTATTTAAACTCTGCTAGTTAAGTAGTCTATGACCGATATGCTAACTGTTCCCATTTTCCATCTGCTCCAGTCAGTAATTGTATGTGCGTGCATACATATTTCAATGCATCAGTTTTAATCAGGATATCCTTAGTTTGATTGCAATGTACAAGAAGTGGTACTGATATTAGGTATAGGCGTAATTTATTAAATGCTTCTTGTTGTCGCTTTGTCAAGATGTATTTGATGCCTTTCTTGGGGAGTTCATATAAGGGCTTGGCTATATGGTTGAACTCTTCCATGGATCCTCGATAGCAATTCCTGAATCCCATTAAGTACTCTATGCCTTGCGCAGTTTCAGTTGGTTGCCAAATCTATATTTCTTCTGCTTTGACTGGGTTGACATAGACTTCGCTTCCATCTAAACTTTATTCTAGGAATTCCGTTCTTTCTTTGTAGAACCTTTATTTGGACTGCTCTAGTGTAAGGCCTTCCTCTCCGTGGGCCTCCATACTCCTGTCAACTGTGAGTTGATGTTGCTCCCCAGTTTACACATATATCAAGATATCTTTTCAATTGACAAGACATCATATATCTAGCAATTGACTCAGAAGTCGATTGACTCATATTATAAAAGGCTGCTGGTGTATTCTTGAGTACAAATAGTATAATGTATATTCACAGATACTGTAACTTGAAGTACATCTTATTTTCCATTTATGTCCTTTTTTACTGCTGTAGTGTTATATGTATTAGTCGAATCCAGTTTCGTGAATGTATTGGCTGTCAATAGCCCTTCTAGTGCTTCTCCTAGCAGTTGTCTGGAGTATCAGCCTCGTTTACTAAGGTCATTAAGTCTTCGATAATCCACACACCGGGTACTGTACGATCTTTCTTTTTGACAAACATCATCCGAGATACATAGCTTATATTACAGTGCCGACTCCATGTTCGGTTATTATTGACGCAAAGATATTCTCTCATATCTCCCAACTCTTTTTCCCCCAAGGCCTATAATTTTCTTGCTGGTAGTATTTGTCCATTCCATAGGTTGATTTACTAATCAACCTTAGATCGATGATGAGGAAACCATATTTATTCCTCTTCCTTGGTGATGTCTAGTTGCTGATGATATTCCCTTGGTACAACAGCTTTGATATTCTACTTAACTTTACATTCTTTTAGTATTGATAGCTAGTTCAGTACTGATGTTGAACATCTGAATCCAGCTAGGCCTATTTGTCTTATAATCCTATTGGAGGATTCCAGTACATTTGACTCAGTGGTAAAGGTTCCAAGAGGGTTGAACAAATATCTCCTTGATCTCAATATTTTGGTATTAGTCTGTGCTTACAAATACAACTTCAACTCTCTTATCGTTCCACAATGAATAACTATCAACAATGTGACCGTGTGTGCAACATAATAATACCCACCAAATACTGGACCAAATCAAGCAAAAAAACTGTTCTTTAGTTTTGCCTTATCTTGTAACCATTTCTACAGAATATATTATTTGATTTGATCAAGTATAAACTTTGTTATATTATGTTGCATAATGAGCTACCACTCAGCCACATAGTGGACACCTAGCCATTCTTGAACCATAGTGGAAGCCAGTGGTTCAACTTTGGTGCATTGTCCTATCACAATCTTCACGAAGATAAGCTATGCTATTCTTTCTCACAGGTCAAAGGTATAGTCGTCTTCAGCCAGGTAAACCAAAGCTAGCCTTATTCCACGTTTGTGATAGCAGTCAATTAGCAAACGCATAACTCTAACCTAATGATTAACGGAAAACCCTTTTGGGGCCCACTCTGCGCATCGGTACTATCTGGTAGTCCTATAACCATCCTAGTTCTATCAAGTCTCTAGCCTTTTACTAGTGTCATGAGTATCTCGGTTATATACAGGATGTGCTCTACTGCCCTGGCATATCCATTGGTAAGGATCTTTGCCATTTTGTTATAATATTATTTTTTGCTGTTCTGGACATCTCTACCCTAGATCATGGAATATTGCAGTGTCAAATGTTCTTCCAGGATTTCTGCCTCTAGTAGCAGAATCCTCTACTACCGAGCTTGTCAGGCATACCCTTGTATACTACTGACTGGTGAAGGTAAACATATTGCTTTTCCAACCAATTTTACAGCAGTTTTCTATTAGTTATGGTAGTCAGAGTACTGCCTTGTGGGAGGATACGTGCGCAATTTGGAAGCAGGCCAATTCTCTATGAATCTCAAGGTCCATAGGTACTTCTGCTATATTGGCAACAGGTCCTATAGCGCCTAGCTCGCCATCTGTAAGGTAGGTTTTACTAATCCTTATAGCCTAGATAGTTGGTATTACATGTCTTGGTCGGAAATACTAGTAAATCAAGTTTTATGACACTTCATAGTGTAACACTCCTATGTGATAGTTGGTATATTGTACTGGACCTTGACCCGCCAGAGGCCTAAAAGCGTAATTGCAAGGAATGGTACCATTGGCCTGAACAGTCACTTGATAACCAGAGGTACCTAGGCTAAGAAAGGTACCAGACTACTTAGTTGGGTAGGGTAATAATGCTAGGTATGGTAACTTGGATCATCTCTCAGGCAGAATAATCCAGCTAGGCTGAGTAACCCTCTGCTCCAGTCAGGTAGGGGAACCAAAAAGGATAGGTAGCCAGTGTATCACTCGGTCTGGGTTACACAGGGTTAGCCGCTTTGCATGGTAACCAATAACTCTTAAGAAAACATGGGAAGCAGTATCAACAGTGCCAGGTGTCTTGCCTTCGTGTAACCATCAGTATAATAGCGATATAGAACAGTGTAAACCTTACAGTTATTACACAGGACAAGTGTTGATGCAACAGGGCATTACACGGTCTTCCGCAAAGATTTGCAACGGGATAGGAATAAGAATAAGATATCCTACATTTGAAGTTAAGTACGAACTAGTAGACCTCTAGTTACCCTACAATAGGGTTTCATAAAATGTGAAACCATCCTGCAGTCACCCTGGGGTCCTGGGAGAGCTTTAGGTAGGGCCAACACCTACCTGCAACCTGAGCATTCACCTCATGCCACTGGTGGGAAAGGGTGATATTTGCAAAAAGCCTAAGAAAACTGTGAGAATAAAAGAGGTTGGCATATATCGTATATGTCACTGGCTTCTATCAGAGCAGATTCTGTCCACATATATATATATAGGGGTAGGTAACAGCCGCCCCTGGTAGGTTGCTAGGATGAACATCGGGCGGTACTCTGTCGGTACTCTTGTTACATAATATCCCAATGGGGGCTGTGGGAGCCGCTTAAAATAACTATATGAGTATCGGTGATGAATCAAAGATTGTTCAGATTAACTCTACAGCAAAAATACAACTTAAAGCCACGAACCTATACCAATACTGTGAGACATTACTACAGAGGGCTGATAATATTAGGTCTTGTCATAGCTTAGTTCATTAACGAACCTTTGGCTATGGGTAGTGCCCCTTATAGACAACATAGTAGTGCCACTCGTCAAGGGAGCTATGGAGTCTTTGGCAAAGTTACTTATTGGGTATGTCGACAATATGACCATATCGCTGCTGTATACGAAAATGAAATCACACTACGAAGTCTTATCTGAAACAATGACTCCCATGTCGAGTTGACAGTAGGTCTCTAACAAGACTTCAATGTGAAAGGTTTTCCTGTACTGCAGACATAATTGGGATGCATTGCAGAGAGCCAATTCGATTGGTAGGCACTCCTTATCCTTGCAATATGCAGACTTCCCAAGCTGACTCTGAAGAAGTCCGGAGTTGATAAACCCGGAAGGGAGATGGGTGCTGATATATGGTCGTAATAGGAGTGGGTGTTGACAGCCTTTATAATTCTCCTTTATTAAATGCGAACTGCACTCTACTCTGATAACCAAGTTTCCTCTCTAGAAGAACTTGAATTCAGTGAAGTTCTGGCTTAATCATATTAACTATTGTCATTTTGATTCAATTATCAAAACCTTTATTTTAGTCGAACAATACATTGAGTGTTTGGTGTAGTCCCAACCTTAGGATCCATCATCTAACAGGGTCCATTTGTTACTTCATATCATTAACTCCTTGTTTAACTCTCTCCAGAAAGGTATTGCTCCACGAGACCCCTTTTGTGACCCTTACAACAACTTGAATCATTATCTAGAATAAAGAGCATAGGGTGTCAAGTACTAAATATGAAATGTCTCCTTTACACCAGCAACGAAGTGCAGTAAACTCTTCATGGCCTCTTATAAACTACAATGTAATCACTGGCCTTCGAGTCTTGGGATGAGAATCTGTTACTAGGTTGATTGAAGCAGCACCTATCGAGATACCAGAGGAATATCAGCTAATAATGGTCTCCCATCCTAGGGTACTCATATTATCCTTCCCCCACAACCCTTTGGCGCTGATAGCTGGGTCGGTCCCTGTAAGGGTTACTTTGCAATGTTTTAACTATAAAGACTTTCAGCAATACATGCCCCTAGAAGTCAGCCAAAGATTAGCCGTAGCTCATTCTCCACCCGAATGGTTGGTTTATGACAACGAAGTCTATTTTCAATAGAATCTGGTCATTCTTGCTACATACTTCATCAGGAAGGTTGAGACTGCATACAACCACCAATTCATGACAGTGCAAGCACTGAAAGGCCAATTAGGCACCCTCAAGTAGGCTGTGAAGGAAGGAGTCCGGATTGACAACAAAAATGATGTGATCATGGATCAAGCTCCGACCTGTCCCATGGTCTGTAGCAAACCCATTAGTTAAGCACCATATTTTGAAAAAGTAATTGTGGATCTAGACTGGCACCAGCATCTGATGCTTGCTGCAAGGGAAGATTTGGATTTAGGAGGAACTCGTGTTTCATCCCGGGTTTCCCTGTTTACTCTTTCAGTCAATGCAAGTCTGGTAAACCAATCTCTAAGCTCTCACACACAATACGGAGCTTGTCCCGACTTGTGGGAGTAACAAAGGAAAAAAGACCTATAAAAGATAAAACATCAATAGTGGCTACTACCCTAGTGGAAGTGTCAACCAAGCTGATGATTGTTTTAGAAGCTGAAAGACGTATATTGTGGAAGAGGCAATTCCATTGCCGGCCACAGCATATAATCTCTTACAGCTAGTCCACCAGAGAGTACCAATGCACTACAAGCTCCTGCAAAGACCTCTGGCAGTTCTGGGAGGACAGAGTTTCCAGGGGCAGTGGCGCAATAAGCTATGGCATATTGTACCATTGCATGTAGTATTTAGGGAGGACATCCAGAGCACGTTTACCACCACATGGCTCCATCTAAGAAGGTCTCTAGTCAAGAGCTAAAACATTGACTAACAGGTATGAAGTTGAAAAAGAGCGATTGTCGTTTCGGTTGTTCCAAATATCATACCTTTGTTGGAGATAGTCCCAGCTTCCAATAATTTGATCTTATGGGGATAGATAAGTCTCTTGTAGCTAGTTAACCAACTGGCACTCGTTCTCTGTTTCAAGTCCTCTCCATCTCGGATGCCAATAGACCTAGTTCAGAGGATCGATTTTGTGGTTACGATAAACCTTTAGGACTTCCTTGTGGAAGCAGCAGTGGAGGTGGTGGTAACCACCCACCTGTGGGTGTAAATTTCAGCGAAAGAGGACAACCATGTGATTCCGACTCTTTAAACAGTAGGGATTACTCAATATCCTCCCTCCTTCATCACTGCCGATTCTGACCCAATGAAGGTCCCACTGGAATATGGCCTTAAAGTGACAGTATGATGAGCTATGTCAAGCTTTGACAGACTACCTTCCAAAGAGCAAGAAGAAATACCATACTCAGCAAAAAAAGCTGATGAAGTTTATAATTAAATGATTTAATATGGCGCCACTAGACATAGAGTGATTCATGCAAGACGAGGAGATTAGGGTAGACAAATATCAACACTGCAAGATATCAGATAAGGATATGTTTTGCCTAATTATCGCCCTTCAAGAAGGTGCTTCAAAAAATTGGTATAATAGCATCCATGTATATATCAGCCTGGACTAAGCTCTCAAGGCCGGAGTTACCATCAACCCATGCATTGAATTACACCCGTGGGAAGGCTTTCGGAAATGCCTGAAGTCTAGTTTCGGCGTTTACTCAGATTGGGATCAAACACTCAGGGAATGGAATAGTCTGTTTATGAAGGCCGGTAAGGTGGATCAGTTTGTTTATGTACTCATGAGGTTGCCCAGTTGGTTGCATTATGATGGCATTAGTGTGAATGACAGAGCTCGCATTATTATGACTTCAGATTGGCCTCATGCCTGGGGACTGAAAACTCGACATCTTGAAGCATACATCGACTACCTAAACCTAGTCTGTAATACTAACCACTAACTGGAGGATGTACCATATTTCAACAGCATGGTTGTCTAGGAAAAACATGCTCCCCATGAGTGGAATGATGCAAGTTCTTCCAGCACTAAGTGACATCGAATCAAGGAGTTCTGTTTTGGGAATCCCAAACCCTAAACCCAACAGGGAACAGCCAACCCTTCCTGGGTTAAGAAGTCCAAAGATTAGGAGAAACACATGAATTTTCTAGTCATTCTGACTGACAGGTGCCACTGGCTAAAATAATGCTCTCATCGTGGGAATGAGTGTAACTTCTAATGACCGTGTACTGCTCCCCAACCAGTTGTACAGTCCATCATTCCAGCACAGAAGAGAATAGCCAGTAAAGCTGGGTATGGTACTTAAACTATTCGCAAACAGCGACACATTGAAGCTCCGCCTCTTGAGTAAAAGATTATTGAGCTCTAGGGATCACTGCCGATATTGGAGGTTGATACCAATGGTAACGAGTAAGCTAAGTCTTCTCAACTAAACTACAGGAACCAGAAAACTGAATACCACTCGTTGCAACTAGGCTTAGAGGAAAGAGTAGAAAGGAAGAGAAATTGTACTAACTGAGTCCCCTCCTCAGTGCAAGGTAATGTCCCTGTTGCCTTACTGTAGGATAGGATTAATTCTGGGTTATCTTTTGTATAGGGTTTACAAGGGGTTATTTCTTATTTCCTTGATTTATTGCTTAACTTGGAAAAGACCGTTAGGGATGGTCTGGTTTTGTTTGTTTTGTTGATCTTGTACTTCAAACAGGTAGGACTTGTTTAGCAATTGAAACTTATTTTGCAAATTTACCAGAGGAGGATTGAATACCCAAAATCTTGCTAGTGTGATAGTAAACACCAAAACTTGTACTCATTGTCCAGTGGTATATATTTTAACACTAATCGGAACAACACCTATTACTGAAGGAAGTCACGCTAAGAGGCTAAGGCTATTTGACCCTTGGCTGATACTAGGTTATTACTAACAAAGTCCGCTATGACTGGAATTTTCACAAGCAGCAGAGTAGTAAACAAGTACTACTCCTTTTGGATAGTGGCTCTACAGGTACTGTACTGAATAGTTCATAGGTCAACAAGGCCCAGCTACTATGTATGCGTCAGAAACCTCCTACATGAATCTCTTGTACAAGGGGAAACCAACTACGAGGTTTGGGGAACATTTACACCAAAACGATTAGGATAAAGAGTAGAGACCATGTGAAAGAGATGTTGTTTGAGCTTGCAGATATACGCAAATCAGGAGTTGATGGCTAACTCCTAATATCCTGGTTAAAAGGAGACAATCGCAATATTGACTGGGATAGGAGTACTCCAAAATGGTGTTCCGAATAGCGCAATCCAAACTGCCTTGTCACTAAGCCATGCATAGAGTTCATCAAAAGTGAAGAACTACTAGCAGGGATAGAAGTCATATATATCTTCTTGGGATAGCTAGGTATACAGGAGAGGATAATGTAAACATTAGTGTCAGTCTTCTCACAGAGTACATGGATTTGCGGATATTTTCAGTCCAGAAAATATATCCTCTCCACAGAAATATACCGAGTTTAACCAAAAGATCAGACACAAGACTGGCACTGAGCCACCTTCTGGACCCAGATACCCACTGTCTAAGCAAGAGTTAGATGTCATGTTTGAATATATCTGTACAATGTATAAACTAGGGAAGATAAAGTGGTCTTAATCTTGGGCTGGTGCCTATAAAATGTAGTCGATTCTAAGAGCAAGTGAATAAAACATCACTTGTAATCTTTCTTTGTAAATGGAAATTGTCTAAAAACACTGGTAGGTAAATGATTCTGAGTTAAACTTATAATATTGATAATATCTCTTCTCCATTGGTTGATGATAGCTAATGCAGTAGAGGAACTTTAATATTTATATCCTGCATCTGCTTGTTTGCGGACTACTACGAACTTTTATTTTTCAATATTCTTCCAACCATTTCCATCCTTCAATCTTGAGTGCGAGAACCTTTTGAGCCTGAGAATATTGTTTCCTCAGCAGCTTATCGACTGGTCAAAGCTCCTTGATTCTCAGATGGTGTGAAGCATTTACAAGGCGGAGATGTTGTTCCTTGTTCTGCCGCTTAAACTTTGGTAGTCCATCGTGGAATTTACCAATAGTTTCGGAGAACTTCAAGTTGCTGCCTAGTATGGAGACTTATCTGGATAGTACCAGCTTTGCGGTAGTCTTGCAGATGGCTTTCAGGATCACTTAAGACTTACAATCAATACAATACCATATCGTATAGCTATGCCTCTCCTTATCAACTTGTTCCGTAAGGTCGGTAGACCATAATCGGCATGTTTTCAGATTCTGGGTGATTTCGCATGTTTCTTCTAGAGCCTACAGATCATATTGTAACTTTTAGTACAGATCATCCAGTTAGATTCAGTCTATTCAAGCGAAGGCTTTATGATATAAGCTGTAACTCTGCGGACACGGATTCTAAGCACTTGATTCCAGTTGCAGTAGGTGCTCCTAGTCTCCCCCTTCATATAACCTGCGTATAGGATCCAGTCGGATGGATGGCGAGGACATAAATGGCCTTACATGAGGGGCGCCAATTTTAGCTTTTTTTTGTGCTAGGATACTTTTGGCTGTAGGTGTTGCAGGAGACATGCAGGCTCAACAAGGAGGGCGGAGGGGTATGAGTAGTATCTCAGCCCAATTGTCACAGGGATTCAGTGCAGGGTTCCTGGACCAGGTCTTGAAATTCTTCTATTCGTTTCATATCTATTTGTCCTCCGGTAATATTGTTTATTACTCAGCAGGATTATTTCTACTTTAGTCCGGAAAACTACGGATATTACTACAGCTAGAGTATTGCATATTTTCGGTTATATTTCATGACAATGATTAAAAATTACAGCCTATATTTCTTATATTATGTGAGGGACTTTTCAGTTATCTTTACATATATAGTGACCTTTTACCAGTCTTGGATCAGGGGTATCTTTCCCTTTATTTCGCACACACCACATCAGATTATCCATATGTTGGTATTTTCTTGGTAGTTTTTCAGGGTCAAACATGTTCACACTTATTTTTCTTACAATGTTTTCCCTATTTTGTTACTGAGTACATAGAGGATACGCACCTGTATTAATAGCTGGTTGCTGCCTAATTTATTTTGCTAAATTAAGGACTATAACAACTACCAATCTACCTTCATACTACAATACTCCTCAAACAAGTGTGAACATAGTATACTTTAAGTACTGTGTTGTAATTTCGTACTCATGCTATAAGATTTTGCAAATACAAATAATTTAAACAGGTTATGAGCCTATTTCATTCATAGCTATACGACCTACACTCTCATGCTATGCTCTTTCTCCTTGAAACAAATTTCTTTCCCAAATGAAATAAACAACTTTCACTAAAAAATCTTTCCAGTAACATCATAATATTTTCGCTTCATAGGAACCGTTCTGGGCCATATATTCTTGGCAAATCAAGACGAAAAAGTCTTGTTGCTCCTCACTAAAATCTAAGGTTTCAGCTTCTGCAAAACAGAGTTCTTACCGAAGTGCATTTTGTCCAAACCTAACCACTTGCACGTGCAAAGCAAAGTACTCTTTCTAACCAAGCCAAGTTACTTTGCCTACACCCTGCAAAAATGGCCACAGCAGATATCATAGTTTCTTCTCCTCCTCACCCAGAAATTCCAGCACCAAACTACTTATCTTATGCCAATAACTTCAAACATTGTTAGGTACCCAGTTACAAATTGAGCTCCATCCCAAAGCTTACTGGCCCTGTTAACTACCAGACCTGGCCTGATATCTCGGAATATGTCCTTACTGTAAATAATTGCTGTGATATAGTAATGGAAAAGGAAACTCTGGCGGAGGCAGAAGAAGATAAAGATGGAAATAATAACTCTGCGAGAATAGATGAATTTCGCGATTGGTACTAATCGGCCTTGGCCTACTCCCTTGAAATGATAGACCCCCAAGAGCTTAATTGGTTTTGCAAACAACAAGACACCCACTTCAATCAGGAAACCCTTCTAAGATAACTTTACTAGAGAAAACAGCACCCTTTCTGCGAACAACTCAACGCAGTCCTCAATACCAAGTACAATCTCTCTGTTACTATTGCAGACTATAACATACAAATACTATATCCTTTGGAATCGTATGCAACACAGTTGATCCTCCTCCTCTGCTGATAACCGATATGCTCTACCATTTGTCTTAAAATCAGTATTGGAGTCAATCAAATCAAAACCAGCAGCTCATCTCCACTCACCGCCAGAGTCGCTGAGTAATATTGTCAATAACCTCTAATCCAAGAAATACCTTAGCTACTATCATGTCTTCAATAGGTTGTTGGACATTAGACCCTCGGTTAGCCCATAGGACCACAAATCGTATAAAATTGCTGATGTTATAGGAAAAGGAAAAGAGAACCTCCCCTACGACCTGCAGCCACATCCTGGGAATGTAGGCTCTGTATTCCGTAAACATGTTCTCTGAGTGTCCGAAGTTGGGTCTATATAATTGGTTGTCAAGGAGGGCTATTGTTTCTTTAGGGAATAGTTTTTCTTTTTATTGTAAAGGGGCGGATATGTTTGTATACAGGAGAATAATTTAGAAATGATATGGGGAAAGCTTGATGGTTAAGATTATATTGTGCAAGAAGAGAAAGCAGTGGCGAACTAGATAACTTACTAAAATTGTCATAAATCCCTCAGATATCCCTCACCATCCTACCTCAAATGTACTAACTACTCTGACAATCTAACAATCCCTGAAGTTCTACAAGATAGGTAGTGTGAAACCTGTATTACATCCAAATCAAAAAATGGAAATCTTAATCTAAAGAAAAATGATGTGAAAATCCTTTTGAGTTAATCAACATAAATCTGCGTGGAAAATTCACTACCGCCTGCTTCAGAAATCCCTGGTACTAGGTTAGCTTTATTGATGATTGTAAACGGTACACTTGAATATACCAACTTAAGGCCAAATCCGACATAGTTAAAGCATTTCACCAATTCATCAATGAAAGACACACCCTGGACAACACTAATATTAAATAATTCAGAACTGATACCAGAGGAGAATATGTCAATAAAGAATTGACAACCATGTTTGAAAAACTGGGAATCAGATTTGACAAAATACCTCCTTGGTCACATAAACCTAATGGCGTTGCCGAATGGTATAATAGGACCATCATCACATCTATACCCTCTATGATTTCAGGTCTTACAGATCGTTAATATGCCGAACAAGTTACATCAGCTCCATACATCCGGAACATCCTCCCTAACTGCTCCTTAAAAAACTAAAAACCTATTAATCTCTCTACCATAAGAAGCCTTTAGTCAACCACCTACGCCCATATAGGACTAAATGCTTTGTCCATATACTTGAGGAGACCAGAAAAACCAGGACCAAAGTTAAAGCCCCAGGCAATTGAAAGATACCTTATTGGATATACTTCCTCCAGCAAGATATACTATATAAACATACTATTTTTGCATAAGATCTCCGAAATGCACCAGTTCCTGTGGACAACGAAGACACTAGTACAGGTTGATCCAAAGGACCCTGCACCCGCATCTGACACCTTTATAACTGTCTACCAACCTTCCTACTAAAGAGCACCGGCACCAAATAATGCTCTACCACAGTAAGTAGATGACAAACTAACCATCGACGTACATTCACCTCCACCGCCTGAACATCCAGAAGGTTATTACCATCCCCAAACTCCAAAAGAATCACTAGAACCTCCTGTACACGAAGTACAACTGGAAAATTGTCCCGAGATACGGATCAGATCTCAGTGAACCATTCGCCCACCATAATACTTGGTCAGAAATGTCACTATACCATCTAACACGAATTCCAAAACCTACACCGCAGCAGTGAATATATCGCTTAAGAAACAATGGACCCTCTCAATAGACGTGCAAATAAAGGCACTTGAGAAAAGTGTTATATTTGACGAAGCAGATAAACCTACAGGATGCATGATTATGGACATTAAAAGGGTCTTTAAGAGCTAGTAAAATGCGGATTGTACTTTAGAATAGTAACGTGCAAGGGGTGTTGCCAAAGGGTTCTCGGAAGTACCTGGTTTAAAACTTTGAAGATACTTTCGCTCCTGTCTTCTGATATGAATCACTGCTCTTCCTGCTTGCAATTTCCGCTAAAAACAAATAGCCACAACAGTAGTTCGATGTCAAATCTTCATTCCTTCATGTTTAGTTGAAGAAGAAGCTTACATGAGACTGTTACCTGGGTTCAGTAATGGAGACAATGATGGCAACTTAACCGTTGTCTCTATGGACTTAAGTAATCTTCCAACTAAGGATATGCTTAACTTGCTAGATACTTAACATCCAAAGTTTTTGCGACATCCGCCCTTGACCCAGGCATGTTTGATTACTATAAATAGAATATATTACTATCGGTTTACATATATGACCCCACTCTATTTGCGTCCGACACCCTACAAGTTACATCTCTGATAGACGACCTGAAGATGGCATTTGAGATTATGGACCTAAGTGAAACTACTTTCATACTTGGCATACACCTCACTTGAACAACAGAAGGGATACATCTTACCGAGCAATGATACATCAAATCAGTCCTTGAGTAATATGGTATCCAAAACTCATAGCCAGTCTCTCAACCCTTACCAAAAGGCATTCAACTACGTAGAGGAACTGTAGATTAATAAATACCAGACATATGCATATACAAATCGATAATAGGATCACTTATATACTTGACAACTGTTACCAAACCTGGTCTAGCATATACACTATCCGTTCTCTCACAATTTTCTTCCTTCCCGACCGAATTTCAGGAAAAGGCTGCTAAATACCTTCTTCAGTATATTCACTGTAGAAAAGATATTGAACTCTTCTACCATTGTACAACTATAAACGTTATGTACACCTATGAAGATGTGGACTTCACAGCTTAACTTGATACCCGCAGATCCTTTTCAGAGTATGTTATTCTCTTTATCAATGCCTGTATATCCTGGCTGTTAAAGAAACAAGTGTTGGTCGCAACATCTACGATAAAAGCGCAATATGTAGCTATATCCCTAACAGGTAGGCTAGTCCAATGGTATATAAAAGGTCTTAGTGACATCCGGCTTACAATACGGATCACATTATATGCTGACAATACCAGTTCTAACCTTTTGTCAACCAACTATCAACTCAATTAACGAGCAAAACATATCAATATCCATTCTAACAAAATGCGAGAAGAGATGGATAATGGTTCTTTCAAACTACGTAAGGTTGCGTTATCAGAAAACCTTGCCGACATTTGTACAAAGGCACTAGTGTAAAGCTTGCACATGAACGAAACAAGAGATAGTTAGGCTGTAAATCATAAGGGGATGTCAGGCAATTCTTCAATTAGTTTCATATGTTTATTTCCTACGGTAATGTTATTTATATCTCTGCTTGGATATTTCTAGTTTACACAGGAAAACTACGGACCTTACAACAGCTAGAGTATATCATGTTTTCAGTTATATTTTATGACAATGATAAAGGATTACTGCATATATTTCTTATGTCATGTGTGGGTTTTCAACGTTATCTCTCTATGTATAGAGACCTTTTACTAGTCATATATCAGGTGTTATCTTTCCGTTTATTTCGCCCATACCACTTCAGATTATGCATATTTTTGGGTTTTTCATGGGAGTTTTTCAGGGTCAAACATGTTCATACTTATGTTTCTTAAGATGTTTTCCCTATTTTGTTCCAGAGTACATGGGGGATACGCACCTGAATAAATAGCTGGTTGCAGCCTACTTTATTTGGTTAAATTAAGGACAAGAACTACTACCAATCTACCTTCTTACTACAATTCTCCTCATACAAGTATACACATAGTATAATATAAATACTGTGTTGAAATTTGGTACTCATGCTATAAGATTGTGCCAATAAACATAATTTAAACACCTAGAACCCATGTGCCTAACATGAGCTCCCTCGCCTCAGCACTTGTCTGGATTCGCCCCTTTACAAAGGTTATCCTCTTTTATCATATTGATCAAAATAAACATAAACACTACAAAATACTAATACAGAACCATTTTTTAACATGACTTGGTAGGGTAAAAAACCTAATGTGTTTGCTTGGTCACACTAGGAAAACCTTTTCCTTGTGATTCAAAAGCTACCTGTTTTGGCATATCCGGATTCTCCCTATCAAATACCACCACCAATTCCTTTCCGTGCTCGAAGTGGTGTGGTGGTTCCCAAGTATTTTCATCCACGGAAAAGCATATCTAATGCACATAATAGAGTAACTAACCTATTTGCAGGTTGCGGCCCAGAACTGGTCTGGTGTAGCAGATTATTTGACTCAATACGAGTCTCTAGATCTCCCATTCAAAATTTGATTTGATTTCCTCAGGTTCACGGGGAGCCAGCTCCCTTCCTGGTTGCGTGAATATCCGGTAGGATTCCAGCAATGATACATGGAACGTTGTATGTGTCTTACATCATAGTGATATTTGTAGTTTGTAGAAGCGTTCACGCCTTTTTTCAAATACTTTGAACCAGCCATCCGCCTTCGGCTAATCTACTTGTAAGGTCGCAGAGTGCATATACCTTTTGCATTTACAATAGCCAAGGCCCTGCTTGCGATATCCCTTTGCTGCCTAACCTAACGATTGTAATACTTGCTCTTGTTTCCCAGTGTTTGTTCCATTGTGTTTCTCTCCGGTTAATATATATTGTTTAAATCCTGTGTGGATATCGCAGTCAACAAATTTCTTGGCTTCTGGTTCCTTCATCCATTCCGTTTGAGGATTGAATCCATAGTTTGAATAGAATGGTGACATGCCATATGCATTCGTTACTGATTTTTGTAGGCATTGTCACCCAGTCATGGCAACTGGCTCTAGCCCGTTTTTATCATTATTGACGAAGTTCCTCTGGTATCCTTCCAGCTCTTGGTTGGTCCTTTCTGTTTATCCATCAGTTATTTTGGGTGGTACGCTGTTGACATCTTGCAGTTTATCCTTGGCTTCTGCATAGGGATTACCAGAATTCTCCTGTGACCTTTAAATCCATGTCGGAGTTGATTTCAGCAAGAAGTTCATATACCTTCCAGAGTTCCATTAAGCATACATTCGTGACATCCTAAGCCATGACATTACTCTCCAGACCTCTAAAGTGAGCAAACTTTGTAAACTGATCCACTACGACAGTAATTTGTGTTCTTCAATGTGACTCTGATAGTTTGGGATAAAGTTGGTGTATAATGAGGACCAGAGCAGGAACGGAACTTCCTGATGCCGACGCAGACCGAACCACACATGTCCTTGAGAGTTATTATGTTCACATTCATCACATGAGCCTATGTAGTCATTGATCCTCGATGTCAGTCTTTTCCAGGAAAGGTTCCTGGTAAATATTTCCAGTGTCTTTTTATATGCAAAGTGTCCCGCTACCTTACAATATTGGCAACCTATGGCTATGGTTGTCTGCCTGTGGTTGATTATCAGAATGTATAGGAGATTTTGAATTTGATTAAGCCTTTCATTACCACCCAATGACTCGGTCATAGTTTGCCTGTGTTTGTTAATGTTTCCAATTCCTGTTTGCATTGCTTCCAGTCTTGATCATTCTGGCATTCCTCCTCAATGGTTCTTAATAATGTATGGTCGTATTTCCTAATATCAATCTTGGACATTATTGCATTAGACTTTAGGTTAATCCCTTTGTGTTTTCAGGCTTAATGGTCTATTTCATCTAGAAACTCATTTTCAGTGTCGTCCTCTGGTAAGGAGAAGAAAACTGGGTGTGTCTCTATCACAGTTGATCGTCCTTGTAATACATCAGTACTTTTAAATGAACCTTTGCTTCTGGCAGTGTCTGCAAGTCCGTCAACTTCCTTCGCTTCAGCTATATTTATGTTCTCAATGTTTGTTACTGCTATTCTGTCCCCTTTACCAACCTGGCAATCTTAATTTCCATCATTAATTATCATAATCTTGAGTTACCCAGTATAGTCTTCGTCGATTACTGCGTTGCCAATGCTGTTACCCTCTTTAGCTATCATTCCACTTTACGGTGCTGACTGCACAAATGTTCCCATTCGTAATCGAACAGCAATTCCTCTCTCTACCAGATGTTGTTCTAGGGCTAGGATTATGATATCCTCTAGTACATACAGATCATGTATGGGTGTTAGTCGGGACCCTCTTAGCAGGTATTCGTACTTTTGGGGATTGCAATTTTACCCGCAAGAATTATGTAGTGTCTGTACCAATTAATCTTTCTTCACTTTGTGGTTGGTTTAACTGCACCAGAGTAATTAGCAAGTGTGAAGGCTTAAGTATTAACTGTTCGCTTATGCACAGCTCCCCCCTCAGGAGGGTACAATGGCCATCGCCTTATTATATCAGGGTTTCCGCCTAGTTTTCCTGGTCAATAGATAATTTTGAAATTGTAGTTAGCCTGTTGTTGAGCCCACCCTATCCTGTGTCCTTTCTATACCTTGGTTGTAGGAAATTCTGTAGATTCTGATGATAGGTATACACAGTAACAGGTTTTTCTGTTCCCACTAAGTACCTTTCAACTCTTTGAATGCCACCAAAATTCACTACTAGCAGAATATCAATGATATCGTTATTTCGCTTGGCTGGGTTCTGCTTTCGTCAGTGGAAAGCTACGCGATGTAACCTTTTCTCCTTAAAGTGTGACAGGACACACCCTAAAGCAAAATCGCTATCATCAATGTCCATAATAAAGTCCCTAACTAGGTAAAAATAACTGATTATTGTGAATATGATTATTCTTTGTTTAAGTTCCTCAAATACAGCATCTTATCGCGATCCCCAGCTAAACTCTCTGGCGTAGCCCTTTAATGTTTCTTTAATTGGTTTGCAGATTTTGGAGAAATCCTTAATGGAACGTCTGTAAAAATTGGCAAAGCTAAGGAATATTTGCATTAATTTTAGGGACCTTGGTGTATTGCAATTCTTAATACTTCAACCTTTCTTATACACTTGGTGACTTCCTCGATTGCTACAATTTAACCTAAAAACCCAACCCTCTTTATGTGAAAAAAATGACTGGGTCCTTTATACCATTAGATCATATTCTTCCAAGCGAGAAAGGACTTTCTTGAGAAAGTCAACTTGTTCCGTCTCTGTTTCAGAGTAAATTAAGACATCGTGAAGGTATACCACCACCCCTTTGTGGTAAAACTCTCGCAGAACTTTGTTCCAGGTCTGGATTGTAGCTAGTGCGTTCACCCGCCAGAACGGTAATACTTTTCATCAAAGTGGCTGTATCGCTTGCATAATGCTGTTTTCCACGCATCTCCTTCCTTGATTCTCAGGAGGTGATAGCCATTACTCAGGTCAAGTTTAGTGAATATTTGTGTCACTGCAAGCAGAGCGTGGAGTTCGCTTATGAGTCGTAACAGGTACTTGTTCGCGACTGTGACTTGATTTAACTGTCGATTTCCTCCCATAGCCTCATTGCCTCATCCCATTTAGGAACCAATAAAATTGTCGCCCCACAGGAGATATGCTTTCCACGATTTTCTCCTGATCCTATATTGTATTTAGGTATTGGCTTACCCAATGTAGCTATTTGGCTGACATAGGATATATTGGGCCCAATGGCTGTACTGCACAGGGTATTAAATCAATTGCATGGTCGAAGGTTCTTCTTCCCCCCAGTTTCTCTCCTGTTTCCAGTGCAAAAGCCCTTTTTGATTTATAGTATTCCTAAGGTATTTGCAAAAGACATGTCGCATCTGGTAGCATCGGTGATGTAGCCTCGATTCTTACTATATTCCAGGCCTCTGAGTCATTGGCTACTGTTTCGTAACAATCAAATGTCTGGTCCATGCCTTGATTATTAACATGACTCCCACATTTTTCATCTTTAAATATCAATTTTTGCCTATCCTCTATGTCCCTCAAGGGATGTTGTACATGCCACGAGACAAAAGGGATAATAATTTCATATTTGCCGGCATTGGCAATTTCACATGATATATAAGATCTGTGGGCATCACTTCAAATATCTAACAGAATTGGATAAGTATAGTGTTATCCCGCGTTTGATGCTGTGGTTCCCTCGAAGGTATGAATATAGAAGCTATTTGTGGGTGTGTGGTATGTTAAGTGATGTTTGTTAACCTGTTCTTACTTAATTAGGATTATATTCGATCAAGAGTCTAATAGTACACGAATTTGGATCTGTTCTCCACTGACTTCAATGCTGGCCCTGCCTTCCGGGCATACATAATAAGGGGGCACTTGTGGTTCAGTTTTGTTTCTTTTGCTCTTACCACTTAGGGCCTGTACAGTTCTCTTGTATGACATATTTGCAGTTGCGGTAACTAGGGTGATTTTTATCATGCAAGCACTGTTTTGGGTATTGAAGCCTCGTTAGACAAACTAAAATCTTTGTCTTTGTGTACTGTGCAGCCCACTACCAGAGGTCATTACCCCTTGCCGAATGGTTCTTATCTAACTGCCATTTACCCTGGCACCTACCTTTGCCTAACTAGAGCCAAACTCGTATCATTAGGTGATGGTCAGATTTCTTGTGCTCAATGGATTCTTCACGCATGGCATAGATTATCACAAGAGTCTATGATGCTTGTCCTGTCCACAAAGCCAGAGACGATGTTTGAGATGGATTTACTCCGCTCTATTAATAGTGTGAACCAATTAGCTGTAGTTCTCATTCTCTTCCAACCTCATTTTTCTTGTTGTCTGGAATCCTCTTCCTTTTTGTCAACTATTCCGTTGTCCAGCTAACCTGTTATATATTTTAGTTGCTGGAACGTTTATCATCATCTAGGCTAGACTCATTACCCCTTCTCATTCTACAGAGGTCTCTTGTCCGCACTAGTCTATCTACTCTTGCTTGAAACTATGGTAAGGATATAGGGGTTTTATAAGGATATTGGTTTAATTAACCGTCTTCTGTACTGAGGTCAAAAATTGACCAAATGTGGCTCTCCCCTTCCTTCTTTTTAAGTTTCAGGTTCCTGGAGTTAGTCCGGGATGACCACAAGCTGCCGTCCATGTTAATCTTGTCATGCCTCCTATCATTCTTCGGTCTGCCTTACTACCCAAGCTCTGGAGTGATTTTCATGATTCTCGCTTATCTTTCAGTTTCCCAGGGAGAGGTGTGTATTACCTCCTGGTATGACCTTGCTGAGGTCGAGCACCCTTGTTGTTTTCGGTTGCCATAATGAGACCATAACTGAGTACCTAATCGCTGTCGCTACCAGTGCCTGAAAACCTACCTTAGGTTTCATCTATGTTTTCTAGTTTGTAAATTCTTGGCTGGTTAACTTCCTTGACCCTTATTGTGGCTGACGGTTGCCCCTTATGTGCCGCTGTTGCCTGAGGTTGTCAATATTCGGGTGGAAAACGTTTCCGTTTTTGTTCTCTAACCAATTACTGGCCCTGTTTCTTACATAACTTCCAGGTATGGTTGGCCAAAGTGCAACTTGGGCATTGATAGGCATTCTTTCACTCTTGAATTTTGTCTTTAGGGATTGCATCATCAGCTTGAACCCAATTTGTGTGCAACCTTTCCTTAAGCTTTGGCTTTCTTACCTTTTGACAATTGTTTTTTCAATTTGTTGGCAGCATTTTCAGCTGCCTTATAAGACTTTCGTTTATTCTTTCCCACTGTGGTCTTACTGGACATGAAAAACCTACTCTCTTTTTGTATTCTGGGAATCACCTTTTGCCTGGTCGTTTTGTCATAATAGCCCTTTTCGTTCCTACAACGATTCTTCTGCTTTAGTAACTCTGTAGACTGCATTGATCTATCCACTATGCAAATCATGATTCTCATGTGATAGAGTACTCATGGTTTCAATATGGAGTAGCTGCTGAATTATAGTTTTCAAAGCGATACAGGATACTTCTGCCATGATGTTTTGGTTTTTCATAGTATCGAGATACTTTTCTATATCCCCTGTTTACCAGACCTTGCGATCTCCGCTAGTGCTTTTTGCGCCCTATGCAGCACGGAGTATTGTTCTTTAACTTCAGCTCAGAAGGTAATCTTTAAACCATAACCCTCATATTAAGGAATCTGAGGCCCTCATGCATTTTTTACATGTAGGTTTTGGCTAAAGAGGCCACCTCGGTTCCCTCCTTTCTTCCCAATGCATACTTGATGCATTCCTCATCATCTTCTCATTGCCATGAATGTCTCTCATAGTAGTCCTCACTGTTTAGTAACCTTACTCCCACATCCAGACTAGGTTTATTCTCAAGGTTGAATGTGGGATCCTCCTGCCACCAGTTGGTACAGGCTAATGCTTTCCCTAGCCGATCTACACATACTTCCCTTTCATATTCGAACTTGCATCCTGGCAAGTATCTTTATGATAGCATACCACCTCCTTTAGGGGAGCCACCTCTGTCTCCTAGGTGAGGGTAGTAGTCGCTCAGAGTAGCTGTATTCGCAGGACGAGGCCTTGGTTGTCCTTTACAACTATTGTAGTTACATTCTTGGCGATAAACTTCTTTTTCCCTGTCTCGGGAGACCATAAAGCTGAATTCTTCCCTTGAATCAGCTTTGGTCCGTTTTTCCTATCCCGGGTTTTCCATGAGCTGTGGTTTCCTATTTCCAACCGACTAGCTAGATGTCTGGCAACTTGAAGTTGCGGTACTTCCTTGCTTATTCGTCCCAACATATGACTCCTTTGGTCTGACTCTGCATTCTGCCTCCTGAGATTGCCTTGTCTCTGAATACGTTCATCTTCTAGTCAATGGTTGCGTTCTCTGAACTCTATTCTGGTCTGCTCATGTTCTTCATTCACTCAGACCTACCTTTGCTGAAGTTCTTTTCGTTGCCGGCCTAGGCCTTCTTCATTTATAATCTCGCTCCGGAGATTCCTGCCCTGTTAAACCAATATTGGCATGAAGTTGATTACTTACTGCTTCATAGTGTGTAGCCCATTGATCTTAAGCTTATAACTTGCCCTCCCGCTTTTTACTAGTTGCTGTTTGCAGCATGATTGTCTCAGCCGCCTGCATCTCTAACCCCGTATGGACCTGTTTTTGTTCTTCTCCCATGATTTGTTCGAACAGTACGATATGGTTTGTAAAGTGCTGAAGTTAGTCTGCCTGAACCTGAGCTTGACTGGAGAGTTCATTGTAGGCCAGATAAGCATTGTCGACCTATTCACATAAGGTTAGGTCAAAATTGCCCATTGCATGTCCAATATGTTGTGCTAATTGTTCCAATTCAGGGTTTCTGGAATCAGGAGGTCTTGGGCTACTTGAATGGGTAGTGGGGGCTGACTCTCTCACTGCATTATGCTGTGAGAGATCGTGGAGGGCCTGAGGTGATCTGATATGTCCAGGTAGGTGGTTACTTCCCACCAATGAGACTTCTTCAATATCAGACATTACCTTGTCCATATCACTGGTCACTAGTCATGGTAATATTGTTTCAGTGGAGTTCGGGTGGTTTCACTTTTTGAAGGCAGAGGGTGCATAGGTGGAGTGGGTTATTGAGAAGGAAGTAGCGATTCCTGACTCTTCAGTATCATCGTCAATCAGTGGTTTCCACACTAATGTGAGACTTTAAAAATATTCGTAGCTCTCTGGGAAATCAGATATGGTAGATATCCACTTAGGTTCTGTTAACCAGGAGAGCTCTTGTTGTGTAAAGAAGTGAATCTAGGGGAGAGATTCTTCTATTTCTTCTTCCAATAATGAGATATGGTGTTGCAGGCAAGGCATAAGGAGCAGCTTATCAACTATGACAGAATTATCTATGAGCTTTTGTGGTTCCAGAGGATGACTTCGTGATGATGGAAAGTCATATATTGGGCCTTAGGACAAGGAGAAATATCAATACACTGTAAAGGGTAGTCAATTCTAAGGGGAAGTGAAACAAACTAGACTTCTAATCGTTCTTTGTAAATGGTAATGGTCTAAGAATGCTTGTAGGTAAAAGATTCTAAGTAAAACTTATAATATTGATAAGATCGGGGCTCAGTTGCTTGATGATTGGTAAATCTTGAAATGCACTTCGATAATTATATCCTGTGTCTGAGTGTTCCCTGACTACTTCTAAGTTCTATATTTTAATCATGTTCCAAATGTTTCCCTTCTTTAATCTTAAGTTCGTAAACTGTTTGACCCTGATAATATTGTTAACCCAGCTGCTTGTTCACATGTCAGAGCTCCGATATTGCCTGAGGGTGTACACTATTTACCAGTCGGAGATGTTGTTCCTCGTTCTGCCGTAGAAAATTAGGTAGTCCATTATGGAATTTATTATTAGTTTCTTAGATTTCCAAGTGGACAACTTGGTTGGTGACATATGTGGATAGTAACGGCTCTCCCACTGCTTGCAGATAGTTGTCAGGATGAATAAAGACTCTCGATCGGTCTCATACCTAAACGTATTACTATGCATCTGTTCAACAACCAAATCTGATGGGTCCATAGACCCTGATAGGTATGTTTTCAGGGTTTAAGTGGGTTCTCAAGTTTCTCCATGAGCCCACTCATCAGATTCTCATTTTTGCGTAGAGGGTCCGATTAACTTCGGATCATTCCAGCCGTGGCTGTGCAGAATGGGCCATAGCTCTGCAGACACAGGTTCTATGCACTTGATTCAAGCTGTGTTTTGTTGTCGAAATCTCCCTCGTCTTATCGCCATTGCAAAGGATTTGGTCGGGCTAATGCCCACGACGTAAATGGTGTTACAACAAGGGGGCCAATATTCAGTGTTTTGGTGAGGGGTTACTTTTTGCCATACGCGCCACAGGGGTTGTGGGGGCCCAACAAGGTGGCCGGAGGGGTATGTAAAGTATCACAGCCCAATTTTTGTATCAATTCAGGGGTGGATTACAGTACCTTTTACCTAGGAGACATTCATTGCCACTATCCTCTTCGCAGTGCATCCTTATTGCTTACATCAGTTATGCATTGATTACAGAGGGCTCAACCAGATAACTATTGGAATAAGTATCCATTGCCCATGATGAATCAGCTCAGGGATGGCTCAAAAAAGCCACCGTATTGACTAAGCTGGACCAAAGGAATGGCTATTATCTATCTGGATAGCACAGGGTGAATAATGGAATACTGTCATTCAGAGTTGTTATGGCCTGCATGAATATACGTTAGTACTGTTTAGGATATGGAACGCACCATCTACCCTCATGAGTATGATCAATAGACTATTTAGATATATACTTGATACCGGAGTCGTCACTTATATGGATAATATCGTAATATACTCACAGACAATAGAGGAAAATCTCTCATTAGTATATCAGATGATGGAAAGACTGCGTGAAGCATTCCTTACCGCTTGCATAAAAAAGTGCACTTTCAATCAAAAGGAAGTTGATTACTTATACTACAACATCTCTAAGTATAGAAGATCCATTATGACTGGAAAGGTACAGGAGATCAAAGCATTGAAGACTCTACGGAACGTAACTGTTATTCAATGCTGGGTGTATATTGCATACTTCTTCATTCGAATCAGATATAGGTTTACCAAATTAGCGAAAACATTAACATATTTAACTAAGAAGCAGATAAAATGCATCTGGTCAGCTGTTTGCAGGAAGTCGTTTCAACATCTAAAACAATTGTTCACCTCTAGTCCAAAGCTGACACCCTTTGATAGCTCACATCTAACTAAGGTGGAAACGAACTCTTGATTTTGCAAAGGGAGCAGTACTCTTGCAGCTCTGTGATCACAAAATGGGCCTCCAGTTGGCTATCACAGTAGGAGGTTCGATCCTGCGGAAGTGAACCATGATGTTAATGATAAGGAGATAATAGCAATAGTGGCTGCATTCAAGGATTAGGATCATCTTTTGTGCAACGTAGAAGACCAAATATTGGTATATACTGATCCCAGAAATTTGTAGTACTTTAATAGTTCCAACGTATTTGACCATATAAAGGACTGTTACGCAGAGTTCCTACAGTGGCTTAACTTCAAGTTGGTAAAACGTGCAGGTTGGCAGAACGAAAAGCACCTGTGTTGTGGTGGCATCAGGACTACTGTCCAGAAGGGGTAACTGCTCCACTTCCTCAAACATTTTTCGTGCCAGGAAATTGCATGTACAAAAGGATGGCGACCTCCTGACTCCCCAAATGCTTCTGACATGCGCAAGTTATCGCTTGCAGTTGCATATCTTACAAGCCCTTAAGACAGTTGCAGAAAAAGACCCTAAATAACTTACAGTCTTCAAAGCTTTGGTAGAGAAGGAATTAACTGCGGATGCCCAGTTCGAGAAGAGAAGGGTCTGCACACTGACAAGTACCGATGGTATATCCCTTAAGACGAGATCTTCGTGTGAACAATGATGGAGGTAAAATATGATTCATATATGATCAAATACTTTGGAATATATAAGACCATAGTACAAGTAAAAGCAACATTCTATTGGCCCACTTTGGAGAATTAGGTAACGGAATATATTCTTGCCTGTGAGGTCTTTCAATAAAGCAAGATCATAAGGCACCAGACATTTTGCTTGCTCATACCGGTTGAGGTCCCTATGAGGCCATAGTAGGCAATATCGTTAGACTTCATTGTGGCCTTTGTAGTATCAAAGGGGTATATAAAGATATGGCTCTTGTTGATAGATTTTCAAAGATGAATGCCTTTACCTCACTGGCCACAGAGGTGCTCATATAAGAAATGGCTATTATTTTCATCAAGGAAGTATGGCGATTGCATGGGCTCCCAGAGTCAATCAACTCATACTGAGATATCTGTTTCACATCTAAGTTTGTATAAGAATCATGGATGTACTTCCAGTCAAACTGAATGAGTCTACCGCATTGAATCTGCAAACCGATGGGCAAAATTCAAGGGTTACATAGACGCTAAAACAGTACTTAAGAAGTTATTGACCTTATTGGCAAGACGATTAGGCTGCATTGTGGCCGCTAGTGGGACATGCATAAAATACGTGAGTTTTGAGTCATGAAAGGTATCAGCCTGTGAGATGAAATACGGGTTTGTCCCCATGATAAATTAGTCCGGTGCTGTGTCTGAACTTCAAAGAATATACCCGAACAATCATCTGATGGTTGAGTATTGGGATCGTACATAGCAGCATATTGGAGAGACTTTACTTAAGGCACAACAGCGGCAATAGAAGTGGCATGACCAGAACTGTAGTCCATCACAAGAGTATGTCACCCTAGCAGATGTGTTTACAAGGCATAGCCAAGAAGGCAGACCATGTTACGTTGGATAAACCTAACATGCGCACAATGCAATCTAAGGAAAAACTTGACCTTAAGAGGTTAGGCCTGTTCGTAGACAAGCGGAAACTAGTAACTCTGGCATGCGAGCAGGCACTGCCTGCGCTGTTGATTATCCATCCAGTTTTTAATACTGGATATATGGAACCTCAACGCAAAGATCTAATTGGTCAACTGGCGAAGGAAGTATCAGTTACAGATATTGTAGACTCTGAGCCGAGATATGTAATAGAAGCCATGGTTGACCGCTAGAGGTATGGAAGTGCAAAGGCTAAGTCCAGTCCACGATTTGTATAATACTTATTCACGAGGGAAGGGTTTCGCATTGAGGAAAACTCATAGGAACCGTTCCAGATGTTGGAAAGAATTGCTATTTCGACATTGTTGTACTATCATAATCCTTAGCCCTCTAAGCCAAGGGATCAGCGAATATGATCTAGTACCAAGGTCAGGTACATGAGGGAAAAAAGACCTATTACAGAAAAGAACTAAGTCTAAGGACAGTCTTAGGGAAGATAGAAGTAGTATAATGCTTCTACATATCAGTTAGTATAGTATACAGAGCTCAGCTCCACCTGAGGCCACTGTGGACTATGGAAAGGAATGGTACGATAGGGGTAATGAGTGACAGGGCAACTTAAGGTAGTTAGAATAAGAAAAGCTCCTATGTAATTGGTTGTGTAGTAAAACCATACTAGGCATGGTAATCCGTATCAACACGCAGGCAGGTTAACCCAGAAGAATAGTTAAGTAGGGTAACCCACCCTCTCGGTAAGTCTGTGTAACCAGCTTGGAAGGGTAACTAAAAATTTATTTGAAAACATGGTAATGAGTATACACAGTGCCAGGTGTCCTGTATTCGTCTAACAAAGTGTATCATGGTTATACGAAGCGATGTAAACAACCCAGTAGTTACACAGGATCTACTGGTGATGTGTATTGAGTTACGTAGACTCCTGCAGCGTTCGTAGTATGATATGAACAAGTTACCCTTACTTTAAAGTTACGTATAAAATCGTTGACTTCAAGTAACCCTAAAATTCCATCACGCGAAATGCGTAACCTTCCTGCAGTCACCCAGCACTCCTAAGTGATGTTTTGGATAGTACAATCCCCTACTGCCTCCCCCGCATTCCTCCCTTGTGAAGGTTGGGAAAGGGTGATATTTGCAAAAAAGCCTAACAAAACCACAAGATTGAATATGGTTGTATTATACTGTAACCTCACAGCTGTCAATTTGAACATATGCTGTCCACACAATATATATACTTGTGGGAGACAGCTAACCCTCTCAAGTTGCCTGTATTGTCATCGGACAGTCCTCCGCAGGTACTCTAGGTACCTATTATCCCTATAGGAGTACTGGGAGCTCCTCTGAATAACTTTCTGAGCGTCGGGAATGAGTGAAAGTTTGTCTGGATTAACTCTACAGCAAAAAGCCAACTTATAGCCCTCGAACTATACCACTACTGAGAGACATTACTGCAGGATACTGAGAACATTAAATCTTGTCATAGCTGACGTGGTTAACGAACTATTGGCTATGGGTAGCCCCCATTCTAGCCAACACAGTAGTGCCACTCATAGGGTGGGCTATAGAGGCATGTGGAAAGTTGCCGATTGGCTCTATAGACAAAATGACAATATCGCTTGGATAGACGAAAATGTGATTATCCTATAAAGTCTTAACTGAGATAATGAGTCCCATCTCATCTTGAAAGTAGGCCACTAACAAAACCTCAATCTGAAAGGTTTTTCTCTCCCCTCAAGATAAATGTGATGCATTGCAGAAAACTAATTGGATTGGTTGACTCTCCTTATCCGAGTGAACCGCGGACTTACGAAGCTCACCCCGCAGAAGTCCACCATTAATAAACCCCGAGTCGGAAAGTCTGCTCATTGATGGTGGGAATAGGGAATAGTGTCGATGGCCTTTATAAATCTAGTTAAACAAAGGTGATTAGAACTCTACTCTGATAACTAACTATCCTCTCAATTAGAACTTGAATTGCACAGAGCTATACTTTCATAATATTAAGTTTTAACATTTTGATTCAATTATCTAAACCTTTATTTTCTGTGCACTTTACTTTGTGCCTTTGGTGTAGTCTAAATCTTAGGATCCATATTCCTAGAGGCTGCCCCAATTACACTGAGTCGATCATCCCGTTGATGATAGTTGTCTTTTCTTTGCCATGAATACCCATTCTAACTATCACTTGTTCCTTTTCATATTCCAGTATTCCTCTACTTGGATGTGCCACGTAGATGTTTGCCATTCAACTGGATTTGGTTGTCTTGTTTCTCAGTCCACTGCTTACTGCTCAATTTCTTCACTTCCTGACTCTTTACCCAAATGTCTGGATAGCATTTCTTGTCACTTAATTAGAGGTTTCCAGGAATTGTTTTTAATCTTGGTTATGAAAAGACCAGTATAGTCTTTCTCATCTCAGGTGATGCAGTACTTGCTGAACCAGTGTCTCAGCCTCTCACAGCCTACACACAGCATATGACTCCTTCTTTGTATATACTCCGCCATGGATAGGTTAAGTCTTAGTTTCCTCTTTGACGCTTCCTAATCCGTTGGATCCCCTCAGATTTCGGCAACTTGCTAGATTTTCACATGCCATTGTCGTTCTAGCAGGGTCTTGATTCGTGCTCATGACCTTTTTATTCCCTAATATAAGATTGATCTTATTGATCCTATTTTCTTTCTACATAACCTCATTGGCTAAAGTATCGATAAGGTTAGTATTCATGTGGTCTGCTACCCATGAATCTTCCTAAGACTACTTTATTCCGCTCCAGAATTGTGCTTTTAAGGTAATATCATTTTCTTTGGCTTCCCTAAGATCAGGGGAAAGGAATTCAACTACTCATTTACTGGTTCCTTTCCTTCTTGCATGCGATCTAGATTTTATTGTGCCAGCACCCACCACACCCCAGTCACTACAGTGGTCCCAAAGTGTAACAGTGAACTCCTCTTAGGTACTTCATATAGCAATTTTATTTCCTTCTGCATATGGTGTTATCCAAGATGCAGTCGATATCTGCTTAGGCTTTTGTCATATGTAATATATTATGTCTGGCAGGTCTTGTGGGTTACTTCTAAGTATAATTGATATTGTACTATAAATATGCCTAACTTGGTCTTATTAACTGAAAGGTGCAGAGTTTTGCAACCTTTAAGGAGGTAGTGATAGGTTCCCTCAGACTATTGTTCATGGTAAGGTTTTCCTAGAATTATACAATTGTAAAACCAACTAATTGTAGTACTACCCTGCCTGCTGGCACTCATGTCCTGAGGTAGACCTTGTTTGTGGTCAACAGTTTTCTGGTTCTCGTGATACAGTTGGCAACAGTGGTTTTGGTGTCAATGAGGTTGCAGTTCTTAGGGAGTAACCTCGGCATAGGTTAGTGCTAGATGCCAGTTCTAACGCTGGACCAAGGTTTGTAGTATCTATTTAGCCTTCCGCGAGATTGATGTTATAACTTGTAGGGTCAGCAGTCTGGTGGTTAAGTGTTGTTTAGGTCTAACAAAACAAATTTGACAAATCTATCTGGTTAGCTAACTTGGGACCGGTAGCTACTTTTCTGAGTGCATCGCAGGTACGACAGCATGCCCCTTAATGTCCTTAATCTGAACTTGGTTGTTGATTGGGGATAGACCTAATCTCAGCCACCACAATAGGAGTACTATGGCAACTAATAGTACTGAGGGGAGATCGACTATTCGTCTTATTGTTACGATCCTATGCGGTAAGCAGGTTTTGCAACAGGTAACTACTTCGCTTTGGGTTGGATGAATATGACCAGGCCATTGTTGTAGTCCAGTATGGGGAGTGGCGCTAATTCAGCCACCAGGGTAGGAGTACTATTGCAACGGGTAGTACTAGGCGGATTTCCACTATTGCTCTTAGGCCTATACCTACGTTGTCTTGATAGCCGAACCCTATGGTTCCTATCGCACAACGCCAATAGAGGAATGGAGAGGTAAAGAGGTAAAGTAATTGTATAGGAAAGAACTTAGATGGTTGCGTGAAGAGTCCTAACTACAGGTCGCCTAGAGGTCCTTATATACGCACTCTTCCCTCAACCCTAACCCTGAGGACTCATACCTGTGAGTCACACGACCTCAATGACTCATAGTGAGTCATAGTATGAAATCCATCAGCTGACTCTTCTGAGTCAATTGCGCCGCGTGCCAACCAATCATAACTCATAAAATACGTCATGTGCCCTAAAGTGGTCACATGCGCGAAACCAATGACTCATAGGGTGAGTCATGTGCAAAAATCATTACATCATATGACTCACAAATGTGAGTCATGCGCACGATCAACCAATCACAACATAACAATTATTGCACAAGTGTGCATTATGTGAGACCCCATGATTTCTAATGAGTCATAGTGCGAAATATAACAACCCTGTGACTCATAACTATGAGTCATGTGAAATCCTGCCTTGCTTAGTCACCAATCGTGACACTTATGCTGTTGCCTAGGTATTATTGATAGCTGAACCCCGTAGCTCCTAATACACAATGCCAATAGTGGGACTTGAGGGTATAGAAGTAAAGTAATTATATATGAAAGAACTTAGATGGTTATATGAAGAGTTCTAACTACAGGATAACTTTTTCCTTTTTAATTCTGTTCTTTTATATCCGGTATTACATGTTAAGGTACAAAAACTCATATGAATCCTGATATATTGTTTAAAGAAAACCTAAAATCCAAAATGAACAATGAAAGGAAAACACAGCTCCAATATCCTAATGGTACATTGCACGTGACACATCACCACATACGGTTAACCCTGAAAAGTTAGAGTAACAAACCAATTCAGTAAGGGCCAACCTGCACCTGAAGAGGAAAAGTACACCTTCCACAACACTATAGGCTGATTAAAGCAATTATCAATACTAGCTAAAGAGAGGGAGGTGGCGTGGAAGAAGGAAGGATGAGGGTCACCTAAGAGGCATGGGAAGAGGACACAATCATGGGAGAAGGATAGCGGCGCCTAGGTGCAGGCATGAGTAGAGGGGAAGTGGGCCTAGTCTCATCGATAAAGTGACCAAGGATAACATGCACTGGAAGTGAAGACCACAAGGGAGCCTAAGGTGCAAAGTTGATAATGCCTTAGCAGATGATAGACCCCTCTATAAGTATATAGGGACAACGGACGAATAGGTGATCAAGGTACTATCCTCATCCACTCACCGGCACAGGGGTCAGGAAGGCCAACTGGTTACGAGGAGGGGTATGCTGCAATGTAGCTCATGTGGGCCCACATCTGGTGCATGCGTTCAGCAAGGAATTTCCCAAGGCCTATGAAAGTTTCAGGTGACAAACATCTACGAAAATGATAGTGGTCAGGTGGTTCACTGTGGCAAGCCAATCTTCCCAGAGTAGTTTAAGACCATTCTGTATTGCATTGCGATAGGCAGAGGTCATGAGGGCTACAGGGAGGAGGCGTTGAGTAAAGGACAGTGGGTTCGTCCTATTCTGAGGGGCATATTAGAGGGAGCCTATCGGTAGTAGTGTCAAGTAAGCCAGAGTATATATCTGAAGGTGTGTATGGACCAGCTGTGTGGGTTTGGCAATTCATGAATTTAGGGGGATGATGTTGGGTTAAATACGGCTGCAAAGGTGGTAGCAAGAGTCTAGCACCCCGCAGTACACAGAGAGTGTAAGTAGTCAGAGAGACAAGCCACAGCAGCGTTAGCTGAGGCCACAAAGCAAAACAGATGAAGTGCGGGCTGCCGGAGCTGATGGCTGGCAAATGAGCTACAGAAGGTCCGCAGGCATCTGCATAGATGATGGGGATAGGAGTAGACCAGAAATAGTAAGGGACTCACAGCTGAGTAGAGTACCAGAAGACCTATATACTTTCCAACCGGGAGCAAGATTGGCCCATGAGGCACCACCATATAGGAGGATGGGGAGCAAGAGTGAGACAGCCATCCTATGACACAAATGTGAGGAAAGGCTAGCCTATAGAGGGGGGAGCCGCTGAACGGTAGCAAAAGTACCCTAGGCAAGAGATGAGTTAGGGGAGGAATGAGGGTTTGGGAAAAACGATAGGGTAAACCAGTAGCTAAGCCTGTAGATCTGGGACTGTGGGGAATAAAGGAGTGACTCAATAGCTATAGGAGAAGTATTATAAGAACCATGCTGAAGTGGAGCCCGCCACTACATGCTCCATCCCGCGCATTTTCCGCAAAGTTGAAATCTGCACTTTTTTCAACATCCCAGAAAAGTGCCAGAATAACCCCCCCTCAAAAGTGGCGATATCTGAGACATCACGTTACACGAACTCAAAAACGATCCTAACGCATTTCAGAGTCACGCCATGGCATCTCGTGACGTGGAAATGGACATTGAGCCAGAGGAAGGCTCATCAGCGCCGTCAACACCGAGCCCAGAGGGCAAGAAAGAACAGGGGCCTGACCCAGCCTCCAAGGAACTTATGGAAGTAGTGATGAACTATCTCAAGGTCAACGCACACCCAAAGAACAACCCGATCACGAGGAATGTCACGTCTTTCGACACCGATATGTTCTCAGATTCGGAATATATGATCATGACGGTGGTTTTGGCGCTTGCCCATCAGGTGCAGATGCTCACAACCATGACTCAGAACCTTATCAGAACGGTCGATGACCTGTCGAGGGGCCAGGCTGCGGCTCCTAAGAAGCGAAAGAAAACGATCCTTAAAAGACAAGACCAACCTGAAGCCCGAAGTTACGCCGCGGTGGCTTCCCAGCCGCCACCATGATCTGAAACACAGACAGCGGCTAGAAACAAGAGAAATGCAGAAGCAGGCCCTACGCCACCGAACCCCCCGGCACCGAAGCAGAAAAAGCAGGAGAAGCCGGAACAGAAACCAAGCTCGAAGAAGGGAGGAAGCGAAGTTTTCCCGAAGAACCCGTCCACTAGCCTAGCAAGCAGGAAGATCTTTGCGACAAGGAAGGTGGCACAGCCATTAGTTGACCCGACCCGTGATGAAGCAAAGATCTCAGTTGCTATCGCCACAGTCCTGTCAAAATGCGAAAGTAAAGAACCAACGAATTTACTGGTGTTCTCGAATAGGACGAACAGAACGGTCACCTTGACTGCCCCAGCTGGTACACTCTCGGGACAATATACCCGGTACCTAGACAAGGTGACGGTGGCACTGAACGAGACGATCGATGATGGGGGTCCAGAGTTCCTGCCTTTTAGGTGGGCGCCCACGAATATCGACGTAATCGTGCACTGTGTGTCCCTTGCGGCAATCCCAAGAGATAACGAGGGTTTGGAAAAGGCTGTAAAAGAGCCTTTCAAGGCGACCCATAAGATAGATATAGTGACGGCAAAATTTCTGAGACCAGACCGGGCCGTCTCTGATGAAATGAGGGCAACTTCAATCATAATCCGGGTTCCGGAAAACGAAGTAGCAAAAGTTACGCCATTGGTCCTCTTTATGCGCAAATAGAAACAGGCAAACGTGATGTGGCCGGCATCGGCAATGATGCAATGCCACCGCTGTTGGAAGTATGGCCACCCCCAGGCTGGCTGCAAGAAGAATCTGCCGGTGTGGCCGATTTGCTTGCAACAGCACACCGAAAAAGAACATCGATGCCACGAACCGGCCTGTAGAGGTTCACAAAAGGCAATCCCTGCTTGTTGCATGATGACACCTGCCAAATGTGCCCCCTGCGAGGGCCAACATTCAGCTCCCGACCCGGCTTGCCCGTAGAGGATAAGGGTGAAAGAGACTGCAAAAGAGAACTATGACTCAAGAATGGCTTCCCGGGCCGCACCACTAGGCGAGGAAGGTGTCACCCCCCCGATAAATTAGGCCGTTTTGCCAGCATGTCGGGAACAGCGCATTCAAATGAAACGTGCAGATGGAGATTAAATGTTGTACAACATAATTGCCGAGGGAGCAATAGTGTGTTTCTTTCTTTATTTCATATTGTCAGAGGTTTTAATGTTTCTTTTATATGTGTACAGGACCCCCCACTGTATAATGGGCAACACCTCAGGCCCCCAGGTTACTAGTGTGTTTTTTTACCCTCACCCAAGGTACGGGTGTGTACCTATGTGGCACTGAGGACTCTGATTGGTGTTTCCTTTGTTGTGGTTTCAAAGGATCTTGATATTTTGCAATTGAGAATTTTTGGAAAGGAGGGACCTTTATTAGGTAACTGTCATTCCTTTAGCTTGATAAATACTTATAACAGGAACCATGGGGGACATACAGTACCACCAGAGCAAATGTTTATCGAAACGATCGAACTGACACTTGTGGTCGGTGTTTTGAATATACACACGACCTTTACTGACCCGCTACGAACTATGAAATCAGCGGAACGTAGACGGAGCGAGCACTTTATGCGGCTGGCAGCGCAGAGGGGTATTACGATTGTGAATACAACAGGGGTCTATACGAGATTCCCGTACAATCCTACGTTACACCGACCCTCGGTCATCGATTACAAGTTGGCCAATTCAGCTTTATTAGCGAGGGTATCGAGATGGAGGGACGTATACCAACAGACAGGATCGGTTTACATAGTCATACTCACAGAACTGGACTAGAAGGATTTACACCTGGCGACACCTTCTCCAGACTGGAACAAGATCAAATGGAAAGACGAGAAAGTGGTCCCCACCCCTTGGATAGAATCTTTCCTAAAAAATTATGTCGATCACGAATGCAAAAATCTGAATGACTGAGCTACGGGCGTTAGGACCTTCGAGTAGAACTTGTCAAGGTTGATACAGATGGTAAATGGCTGGGCCCCAATGAAGAGGCCAACAAGGTGGTCAAAGGCGTGGTGGACGCCAGTCATCACCGAGATGAGAAGGGTTTATACCTCTGCTGCCCGGCGTGTTGGACCTGACGGGAGCGCGGTGAAGGAAAAGAATTAGACGAGGAAAGCATACCGGACCGCAATTATGAAGGCGAAGTGGATATACAGGGATGAGTTCTTAGCCTCAGCAAAGAAGAACGACATGTGGACAGCACTTCAGTTCACCAACCAACGGATCCCGAACAGAGTACCTAGCAAAGATAGTAATACACCAAAGGACACTGCGGCAATTATCATGAGCCACTTTTTCCCGGAAAATCAGGACCCGATATCGTCGAAACCCGCGTACCGTAGGGAACTTCGTTCGGCAGATAGGCTCACACTGGTTGAGGTATGGGAGGCCTTGGAGAAGTGTAGCAACAAGTAAGCCCCTATGGCAGATCAGGTCCGATATGGGGTTTGGAAAAACATAAGTCGGCTTAACGAAAACGTACTGCCCTTCTTATTGGATGACCTCCTAAGATGGGGGTTTCACCCACCATACCTAAAAGGGTCAATAGGCGTAATCCTGCAAAAGCTGGGAAAGAGTGACTACAGGGAATGTACGAGCTTCAGGGTTATTGCTCTAATGCAGACTTTCTCGAAGATTGCGGAACGAATAGTCAATCGACGCCTTATGACGATTGCTTATAAAGTGGAAATGTATTGCATCAATCAGACTGGAAGCCTGCCACAGAGGTCCACAGTAGATGCAGTCTTATCACTGAAACACTGGGTCAAGGAGAGTCAATTCGCCTGAAAGAAGGTCTCAACGGTTTTCCTGGATGTGAAAGGGGGTTTTGACAACGTTAACCATAAGAAGCTCATGGGGATCCTCGAAGGATACCAGGAGGTCCCTAGATACATAACCGATTGGATACAGAATTTCGTCCCTTTCCGAAAAGTTACACTGGCCTATCCGGGCAGCTTACGAACGGAATATAGAATCGATAGTAGGATCCCGCAAGGATCCCTGCTGTCTCCACTCCTCTTTGTAATATATGTTCGTGGTCTACACACGGCAGATAACCCAGAACTGAGCTTTTCTACTTCATATGTGGACGACTTCCGGATTACGGTTGCGTCCAATTGATTATACCGAAATTCGCGTTTACTGGAGGGGGAGGTGGAAAGGATCAACAGTCGAGCAGAAGATCTGGACCTTTCCTTTAGCATCGCCAAGACAGAGCTGGTGCACTGGAGAACGCCATGAGAGACGCAAGAGGTCTCCGAGTTCCCGATAAGTTTTCAATCACACGTTATACAGCCGGCCGGGCGAGTGGTAAAATGGCAGGGTGTTTGGTTAGGCGATAACAGAGAAACAACGACACATTTTATGAAAAGGCTGGTGCTTACACAGGCCACTTTCTTTCGAATTCAGAGACTATCGATACCGGGAAAAGGACTCTCACCCTACGGAGCGAGGATATTGGCCAAGGGCACCCTATTGACGACCATGCTATATGGGGCAGAGATCCTCCCTCCAAGCATCAACATGATGAATAAGATGCAGACGTTTTGGAATCGAGTCCTCAGATGGATAACCAACGCCTTCTTCACTAACAACCTGACGGCGTTGTCGGCATAGGCGTGTTTAGCCCCGGTCCGACTCTACCTGCTACAAGCGTCCCTAATGGCAGCAGTCCGCATAACTTCTGCCATTCCAGGGAATAACATTGCGACTGCAATGCTGCCTGGGGGTGTTCCGCTCCCAGACAGCTTCAGATACCCCACGAATAGGAGGAAGGCTTTCGACAGAAGTGGCGGTCTACGCCCAAAGGTTTGGGACTCAACTTCTACCACCTCGGTCCAAGTCCGCCTCCCGATTGATGAAATAGGGGCTACGGCTGCTGGGATATATCAGTCAAGGCCCTTTCCGGTAAAGCTAAACCGACTCGTAATGGTTCAAGACAACGCCGCGAAGGCGTATATTGTGGTCAGGGAGTGGGTTAGGAAAGAGGTACATAAGAGAGGGGTACAGGAGGCATACCTGGACTACTATATATATCGACCACCGTACCGCGATTGCTGGACTTTCATGACGCTTCCGAAATTCCAGGCCGGTAGGATACACCAGATGAGATCGAACAATAGTTATCTATGAGGGTAGGCAAGCTGGTCCAGCCACGACCAGGATCCGACTTGTGACCTATGTCTACAGTCAGTTCAGACCTTTGAACATGTGATTACCGTTTGCCCTGGCCTGGCTCGGCCAAAAGAGGGGGTAGATCAGGGAATGTTTGACATAAGCACAGGCTCAGCCCTATGGGAAAGAGGGGATAAAGGGAAAGCCTTGATGAAGGGTTTTGTTTCCTTTGTAACGCAGAATAGGTTGAACTTTCCAGTTAGTTGGGAATTTTTCCGTTTACGAGAGACTCGGACCTGAGGTCCTGATTTTGATTTTTCGACCTGGGGCTAGTGACTTGATGTTTATGATAGTGTTTCTATTGTTATTTGTTATTTTATGGGGGAGGTGAAGTTTCTTATGTTATTGGGGTTTTTAGGCCATACCTCAAGGTGAATGCCAGGATTTTCCTGTACTTAGTATGAATAAAACCACGGATTTAACAAACAAAAAAAAAAGTGGATCCTGCCACTGAATCATCGCAGTGTTGGAGAGAGAGAAAGAAATACGATGCCCATAGGACCTACCCTTTGACCAGGCAGATATATTCTGTAGGGAGTATACTTTGACCCGGTTGCAAGGAGAGGCCTCAGTAATGGCAAATCATTCCCTTTTGAAAGAATAGCCCCCTTAGCGACTGAAAAATGTAATGTAGAAACATAAATATCAAATAAGAAAAGAGACAGAGAGGACCCTTGTAGGGTGCCCACAGAAACAGGAGAAAAGGTGGTCAGAAAATCCTGAATTAACATGGAAGAGGTGCGCCCAGTGTGGAAAGACCTGACTCAACCTACAAGGTAGTAGATAGCTCCTTTATGGATGAGGGGCTGTGCCAAAACAGTAGAGTCAACGTTCTCAAACCCAGCTTGGTGTTAGGAAATTAGGGAGATAACTTCAGGCATGGGCGTTGGAAGGAGCGGATAGTGTAGGCCAAGGCGGCACAGGTGTCAAAGGAGGAAAGACCCAGAAGCCACACTGATTAGAGCTCATGCGACCAACACTGTCTGCATTAGGTTACAGGTGAGAGGCAAAACCAACTTCAAGATCCGATAAAAGGTTTCGAGGAGGGAGATCTTGTGGGAGGAGGAAGGTGAATCATTCAAGTCCTTGCCTGGCGTATCCAGGAAGACCTCATTCCCTTTCTTATGTGAGGGAATGTAGAGGTGAAACTACAGGAGGAGGCTAAGGAATGATGTAAGGAAGAGGGTGTTAGTTACATGCACCGCCTTCGAGACAGAGTAGGCAGTCGTGTCAGGTCCGAATACTAAGGCGCAAGACGAAGGCAATGTTAAAAGCCGCCTCCTTTGGAGTTAGCAGGTAGCAGTCCCCAAAAGATGGCAGAAGAGAGGGGTGAGTGCTTGGATGGCGAGGAAGGGGAACATGGTCCTGAATGGCCTGCTTCATGCATTCATTGGTATCGGCCCCTGGTAGTGAGGGGAAATCGGGAATTAGACGGTCGTGGGCTAGCCTTTTGGTATTTCAAATAGTGCATGGGTTAGTAGTCACAAGGAGGTCTGACCATTAATCCTACTCTGCGCCCTTATATGCCATGTAGTGCCAATAGTTGGAGGGGTGAGCAGCCTCCTAGGCAGAACGTAGGCAGTTAGGGTATCTGGTCATAGGGAAGTCAGAGTGCAACTCCGTATGGGGGTAGTTAGTAAAGGGGAACCGAAGTGTTTATCATGAAGGGACGGAGAGGACAAAGGTGTGTGCTGAAAGAGCAGAGAGGAAAGGTTGGATCAATTGCAGTTAAACAAGATACCTAAAGAGGAGTATATGGCAAGAGAGGGATGTACAAGAACAGCGAAAGGTTTCCTAACTTCCTCCTGCGTAAGCCACTCAGTGTGAACTCAATTAGAGTTCAGAGCTGGGGCAACCAGGGAAGGATAAGCAAAGGTGAGAGAGATAGGAATCTCGTCCGTACTAATAGATGGGAGTGGTGTGTCACAAAACTCAACCTATGCAGCCAGGTCAGGCGAAACAAAAGCAATATCAATAACACTGGAGGGCAAGGAGCCCTCCTACAGTATGCGGGAAAATATCCCTCAGGTGATCAAGGGGTAGAAGCCCAAGCCAGAGGTCTTCACTGTTTAACCAAATGAAGCTGCATACTCCTGGTTCAAGAACTCCTGCAAAGGGATTGCAGCAGGGAGATAAAGGTTTAAGTGAGCAAGAGTTTGACTGCGAAAGTCAAGATATGGAAACACCACTGCGGAGTTAACTGTGCTGTAGAGGAAGAAGGTGAAACCCTAGTAGTGTAGGAAATAAGAATGCGAAACTGGTGAAAGGAAAACCTAAATTCAGTTGAAAAGTGTTAATGGTTTAAGCCTAGGACATCCAGCCTACCGCAGAAGAAAGAAAGAATTATACCAGACTACAACAATGTAGTGGGAATATAAGAGGCAACCCAAGAGGAGCCAGAGGATACGGAAGGTAGGTCAAAGGAAGTAAACCACCAGAAGGTCGGAAGACGGCAATAGTAAAAGTCCCTAGCATGAGCGGACCGGAAACCATGGGGGTTCCTGGGGCTGAAAAACCTATGCCATGAACTCTGAATTAACCCTGTAAATAGCGACTGTAGGTAGCATAAAGGTAATCAATAGGGGCATATTTAGAGAAAAAGGTATATTCTTCGCATCACTTGAATATTTAAACATTAAAGTAAATATGAAATATTAAAAAATAAAGATAAATATATACAAAAATTAAAAATAAAAAATGATTTGAAGTTCACTAGTGAGTATGGCCTTCAGAAGCACTGATAATAGCCAGAATTCTTTCAGGTATTGAATTAACAAAGGTTAAAAGATGTTCCTCTGATATTGAATCCCACTCCTCCCGTATTGCCCCCCCAATCCTTCTAACCAATGTGGTCTTGATGATCCTTATTTAGCCTATCCTTAAGGATAAACCAGACGTTCTCAAAGGGTTGAGATTGGGGGAAAAGGGTGGCCAGTAGAGCTTCAGAATCTGATGCTGCTCACAGATTCTAAGGGTATAATGTGCCCGATGAGAAGAATCTCCATCCTCCGTGAGCCAGAGAGGATGAGTAGCATGCTTACTCTCTCACTTGTAAAATGGCTGGAGCACTGGGATAAGGACATTATTCACATAACTTTAGGATGTTATGGTGCCCCAGTCCTTAACCGACAGACCAGGAGGGCATTTCTTTTCCCCCATGATCCCACCCTATACCATAATGGTATCCTGTTTGGAGAACATGGGGAGGAGGCAATCCTCATTATACACCTCCCCTGGTGCTGAGTCACCCAAACCCGACTGGTGGGGCCTTACAGCCTCACATAACACTCCTCGGTCCAAGTGACCTGGCGCCAATACTACTCCGTCCAATCCTAGTGCACGATCGCAAAGGCTAAATATAACCCCCACTTCTAGTCGTCCAGGAAAGTATTCTTTCTAGCAACCCTCAAGGAATAGCCTTCTATCAGGAAAGCTTTCCGGAGGGTTATTTCGCTGGCTTGAATCCTACTAGCTGCTGCGACTTTTGCAAGTCACATTCTCCAACGAGCAGAGCTCATCGTAGCCGTTGCCACTAGTCGGCGACTGGAATGTGTGTCCTGGGAGCACTTCCGCCCCTGGGGCATTTTGAGAGTAGCAGGAGTGCGACAGGTATCGCGAACAGTGCTAATGCTTAGGTTCTGGTCGTCGGCAATCCGCTGGTAGGTCCATCCTGCCAAATTTCGCAAAGTTTGGACACTGCATCACTGATTATAGTATGCCCATTCGCGGTAGGAGGTTACATTATTCTCAAGATTTGTGTGAGTGACCATTCATGATTGTCTCAGAATGGGAATAATTTACTTACTGGGAATGTTTTTTTTTCTCTGATTTGGCAGTTTATATGTATATGTTCACTATATTTCACTGTATTGATACTTGTACTTCTTGCTAATATGTGGTGACCAGGCACTAAATACCCTTTTTATCCAATTTCCCCATTTTTGATTACATTTATGCTAACTACTTTTTCTATTTACAGAGATGATCCTGTGTCCTTGGCAAGGGTCTTTGACCTCCGGAACCCCCATGATTTCCCTACCGCTCATGCCAGGGACTTGTACAGAGATGGATCTCATAGACAAAGTATAAACGAGGAAGTCATATGCCCGCAAAGGAATTAAAGAAGGAAACTAACATATCTACTCTCTTTTGGCTATTGTGTTGAACAAAAGAGAGAAGAGAATATAGAGGATGGGTGGAGGAGGATGAGTGGGTGTAAGATATTACTAGGCAGAGCTCAGACCATGATAGTAGACTGAAGTATGGGAGTAGCCTGTTAGGGCGGGGGCCACCTGCCTTGAGGAACACGCTTAGGCAGAGAAGAGGGGCGAGAAAGTAGGGGTAGATATATTAGAAGGCCAGACCAAAGAGTTATAGAACACCTACCTGGCCTGGCGGTTTGAGGATTGAAGGAGGGGTCAAGGATGGGGGTGGCCGTGAAAGAGAGACATTGTCACATGGGGTGGTCAGTCTCTGGCTCCGAATGGACCCCATGATTGCCAGCAAGGTCTATAGTAGTAGGCTGAGGAGGTGAGTTGGGGCGGGATCCAGCAACATGGGCATGCCATGGAGGAAGGGTGGGCCGATCAGCACAATCATGATGCCAGGCAAGGTGGTTCTGCCCACAGTTGGTGTACCTAGAGGGAGAGGAGACACAGCAGTTGAGGACCGGTTCAAGATTGCCACCATTGGAGTAGGAGGAGTTGGGAGCGCGTTGGTCAGGTCAGGTATGGTGAAGTTAGCACAAGGGGCACAATAGGTTGTCCACCTTACACCTGAGGCTGACATGGCTGAACATTCAGCAATTGAAGCTTTGCGTAAAAGCATTCCAGAAAATGGGCCCTACTGACCTAATATTCTGAGAATAGAGCTGAATGGAAGTGACTAAACAGTCCAAGTTTGTGGGGTCAGCAGTATCAAGCAAGGAGATAGTAAATATACCTATTCCTGAGTTCTTGTTCAGGTTATGGCAACCAGCAGAGAGGATAGCAACCTGTATCGAGTTCCAAGCAGAGGTGGAGAGGCTGGTAAAGTGGTCTTCATCATTATCAGGGAGGTAGAACAAGGTAACTGCGCAAATTGCCACATGAATGACAATTGAAACATGAGTAAAGTGAAGCCTAGTGTTATCCCCCACTGGACAGGACTGGTTCTGCGCACGGAGAGGATGTCAATCTAATGGGGATATGTGAAGGCTGAGACAGACAGGTCACGCCTAAAGAGGTTAAATAGTACCATGGTCTGTGAAGGTGTGAGTAATCAACTGTGGACGTGAACAGTTGGCTTCATTCAAGATCGAAGCAGTAAAGGTCACGCATAGTCCAAGCAGTGGGTGCATATCTACTCGGAGTGCGGCAAAGATATGTGGTATGTAAAACCAGTTTGAGGAGGGGGGAAGGAGTAGAGGTAACCTTTCTTTGATAGGTGGTGTGGATGAGGTCACGGCGGGAGCTTATAGGGCTGCGTAGATTCCTGCAGACATTGCTTTACCAATGCTCGTTACTGTTCTTCCCCCCTCCCTGACAAACAACAATCTGGAGGGAGCCCACACAAATCTTTTCGGAGAGCTGAGGGCAACAGGGATCACAACCGTGGATGACGATTAGGGGGTTAAACAAGGATAAGCCTGCTGCTAAGGGTGAGGGAGCACAGAAACCAGGCCAGCTTGGAAGGCTTGGGGCACACAGATTGAGGAGACAGCAGAGGGTATAGGAGGAGGAGGAAAGGGGGCTGAAGGTTGGTGATCTTAGGTGACAGGTCATGAACAGAGGAGTAGAGAGAGGCTAGCTAAGAGTGGAGGTTATCAACCCCCTTCTGAGCATGGGAAGGACCTGCAGTAGCCCTGAGACGAACAAGAGAGATGTGCTAATCCAACCTTGGATTGACAGCAACAATAACATTCAAGGCAGATCAGACTAGAGGTATGAGGACGGTCTCTGCTGTGGAGATTTCATCCAGACGGTCAGTGCATAGGGGGAGGGGGAGTCCCTCATGCTAACTAATTGCAGAGGGGGTTTCATAGAGCACAGAGGTGATGAAGGAGGAGTTAACAGGCAGGGTCAGGAGAGGGGTGTCCTCATGTAAAAGGGCATGGAGGACTGAACCAAGGGGGCAATAGATAGCTCTGTGGCCTCCGCCTAGCATGCGAGGGCTAAGTGATTGCAGGAATAAGGGGTTTGTGAAGTTAAATAAGTTACCATTTATGATAAAAACATAGTGGCACAAAAAATAGAAGAAGTGGAGATTCTCCTATTTACAGGCAGCCAAGAGGTCCTTATATAAGCACTCTCCCTCTACCCTAATCCTTTTCACTCATGCATGTGAGTCATACAACCTGTGGGCCTCATTGTGAGTCATAATATGAAATCAATCAGCTAACTCCTAAGAGTCAACTGCGCTTCATCCTAAACCAACATGACTCATAAAACAAGTGATGTGCACTCAAGAGGTCACATGCATGATGCCTATAACTGATAAGCAGAGTAATGTGTGCAACTCATGAGCTCATATGACTCCCTACTGTGAGTCATGAACACGATCAACTAATCACAACTAAAAGGATGGCACCATTTGTGCATCGTGTGTGACCCCATGACTACTAATCACTCATTGTGCAAAATTCCTCACACACTTTTGACTGATTACTATAAGTCATGTAAATTCCTTGGCCTTATGTCACAATCGTGACACAACCCTATAACGATGATGAATACAAATCGGCAGGTTCAGATGATAGTTACTTCAACATTAATGATGCTTAAAATCTCTGACCTTGCAAGAGTAGCGAATAGGAGTATTGGTTTCTGAGAAGAGTTATTTTGTTCAGATTTGGAGAATGTAATATGAGTTCCTGTTCTTGTACCTCTATTACTACTCAATTAATCCTTCTCTTAGTTAAATTAGAAGTAGTTCATTGGTTTCTTTTGTATTAGATTGCACTACTGGAATCTCTAGATTCCGATAGTCAGCTTACTTTCTTCTGCTGAGGATTGGCAGGACTTGTACTCCTGAAATTCCAGGGCAAGCAATAGGCCCCGTATCCCGCCAGTAGGATATAGTCAGTATTATGGGAATGCCTCTGGCTTTTCAGGACGTTCGCAGGGCCACAGCATTACACTTCCTATACACTCAGGGGGAATGCTAGTGGCTTTGGCCCTCCCTATACTTACTGTTAGGATAGAAGTTATCAAAGATTACAGAGTAGTCTCCTGGCAAGCAGTAGACCTGAGAGTTCACATAGATTCCTAGACCGTGAATATACTTAGTTAAATCGCAATCCAATTATTCTCCCTTGCTCTATAAACCTTTTAACTGCCCTCACCTTGACTTCCTCTCTCCGGAGTTCTCCCTTAGATAGAAAGCAATTTCAGGCTTCTGATTAGTTTCTATTGTATAACAATTCATACCTCCTAGTGCCTGTTAAACTTATCTTTACTCTTGAACTGGAAAATATTGTAACTGAAATATGAGTGTGTGAGTTCTCTCTAGACATAAAGTGACAATGAGTAACAATATAATGTTGGGTCAGAAAATAATGTTGAGCTACTAAGTTATATTACTGTTCTACAAAATTGGATTGAGCCAGAAAATTATGTGCACGTATCGGGCACTCTTCACAGAGTGCCTCAGCTTATTAGTTCAAGAATAGGCTGTTCTTGTGGCAGCCAGCCTTATCCTTGGCCTAATTAAAAGAATGCCAGACAAAAATAGCCATTATGAGAAAAAAATAGCATATGCATAAGAGAAACATGGTGGTTCAAAGAGGACAATGAGTGGTCCATAATGAACCCCATTCGGTGAGTTTTTCTGAAGAAATATTGTATATAGGATATGGTGGGGACAAAAATGATTCAAGGATTAACGCTATTTGGGGGAATAATGTATGCTGTAGGATAAGGAACACTGCCATAATGACCAATTCATTAACAAAGACCCTAGCAGGAAGTGCCAGTGCCAAGTGTGACAAGAACAGCGAGGACAGGAAGGGTTCTTCCGAATGTGAATGTCCTTAATGGAATGAATGAAGAGGAAACAAAGACACTAGGATTGGTTATGCGAGATCCAATTCCGTGTGGTGCAAGCTAGGAGATTCTAGTAAAAGATAGTGATTAATAACCATAAAGGTATGAATTAAGTTGCTAGGAGGTTCCTGAAGTTTTTAAAAATAATAAGAATATAGGAGCAATAGGGAGGGCTGGGGGGTTGGTATTACAACTGGGTTCAGTGAGAGATGTAGGTAATACATGAGCGACAATTTGTTTTGCTGATGCTGTGTCTACTGTATGAGCAAAATGTCATTTTCTTCCATTCTTCCCTGCAGCCACTATCTACAACTGTACTTGTACTATATCAGACCAAAATGATTATTCCAATGCCCTGTTTATATCAAAGTGCCCATCTTCACCACCCTTTCACATTGCACAATGTCTATAAACATCCGCAAAACATTTGTCCTTCCCTTGGCAAACCTGTCGATAACATCAAGAAAGCTACACAATCCTTAAATATTACGAAGTGATGGAGAAAACGTCATTTAAGTCACTGGTATCACTTGCCATATACTTTTTCATTTTTTATGGAGCCCCATACCGATATTTAAGTCACTTTAACACCTGTCGGTGCAATCATGAACAATGAAGAGAGCTGTGGTCGGATACCTATGTTTGGTTGTGTCACGTTGATAAATATGATAAAGCTTTGATTCCTTACACTTCTGCTTATTGGGGTTTAAATGCATAGCTATCCCTAGCTGATAGAAAGATTTCAAGTGTTTTTGTATCTGCTGTGTTGAGAATTGTTTGTTTCAAAATGTATATTTTTGTTTTAAAAGGGGCATCGGACGAATCCTTCTGTCCCCGTACATTAGAATGATATGGCCTCTTTCTCTTAGAGCACCAACTTACCCTCTCCCATGACCTGAGAGCTGGCTGGTCGGTCTTCTGAAGAGGCATCGCAGTTGTTGAAGAAGGTTGGACCGATCTGATCCTATTTTGGTAGTCCATCTTTTGCGGATATCAATTATTTTACCAGTGGCCATAATCATCACCAAAGCTCGCTCACTCAATAAGCATCTCACACCCGTGCCCCCGGAGTTTAAAAAGCAAACGTAGTGATAAGAAATGGAATTACGATATAATTTTTTATCCCACACTAAGCTAAAAGGAATCTGAATACGGGTGAGAGTATATGATAAAAATAGAGAGAAACAGAGAGAGAAGAAAAACCACGATAGTATACAAGCTTGCAAATTATCCCTACATCATGCGCCTCTTGCTTCTCAATGGGTGGTCTCCGCAATCAAATTGTCATCGACTGGCGTTGAGCGGGAGGGTGAAAAAAAATGAAAAATAATCACATATAGCTTGATCTCGGCCGTTTGCTCCCCCCGGGCGAAGAATCCTCTTGTTGTAATCCATGTTTTGTACCGGTCTTTTCGCCAGCGGCTTTAACAAACGCTTCGACGCCAAATGGGTCGGCGGTGTCATTTTCGAATTGGACAGGGCCGTCGCGGGCCTGTTTGTTATTCGTTAGCAAAAAGATCAAACTTAGTACAGTAGTGGGTTAGGCTAACCTCTGCATCAGCAGCACCCTTGAATCCATGTTGTGCTCTCCCAAGAACTTCGAATCGCGTGCTCCGCTTTATTCTCTCCATCTCGCTGCGGGCAGAGTCCTCGTCGTCATCATCGACACTGATTTTCGGCCTGTAGATGCTGTTCGCTGCTTCCTGCGCCGCAAAGAGTGGTTTATCGTAAGGCTGGTTCTCGTTAAAGCCAGATCCTGTGCCAAAGGCAGATGACTGATTGAACAATCTTGAATCCCACATCGTTTCTTGACCCCGTGTTGGCTTCGCGAGACCTAGTGCTATCTTCTCACCAATATCGCGCCCTTGCTCCCTAGCTAACATTTGCATCTTCCGCTCGGAACCCATGTTCTTCATCCGCTGCTGACGCTCCTCCTCCTGCCGGCGCTCGCCTCGCATCTTCTCGCGCTCACGTGCCGCCTCGTCATCCGACCTAGAGCCTTTAGACGAACTACATTGGGATCTACCGTCTCGTGAGCCGTTCGACGATCTTGAGCGGGAGCGGCCCCGGGAAGCGGTGTGGGCGGCTTCTCTGGCCTTTTGCGCCAGAATTCGGAGGTGCTCTTCCTTTTGTGATTTCTCCTTCTCGGCTAATTTTTGCTGCATTAATGCTCGCTGTTTGACTTCCTCTCTTGCGTGTCGGTCGGCGGTGAAGAGTGCTTCGGCGAACTGTGCAAATTTATCGTTAATGGTAACGTCCTGGAGTCCGCGGCCGTCGGCTGCTAAACGTTTATCGAGTGGGACTGTGTATCCCTTTGGATTCTTCCAATTCGAGACCGGAGGGGGAATAGTCCATGCTTCCTGGTCTGCTGCCGTCAATTTCCGTGGAGGGGAGTGCATGACGGGTGGAGGTGGGGACGGAGGTCCTCGGGGGATTTTCTTATGCTTAAACTTTGGTGGCTCCATAGGGTCATGCTGCCGTTCAACAATCTTGATGATCTTGTCGCTGCGCTTGGTCGTGTCACCGAGTTGATTTGATGGTGTATATCGGACGTACTGAGCTTCCTTTCTGTTGATACCCTTGACATTCTTCGGCTTCTGAGCGGCAACGGCACCCGAAACTAACTTTGCCAATGCCTGCCTTGTCTTCTCCGTTGCAGCTGCTACATCCTCTTCCGAAGGCCTCTCCAACGAAATCTCACCCACATCTGCGCGCTGACGGAGGGGAATAAGATCTTTGAATGATGCGTGTACTATTCGTTTATCATTATGGCCTTGCCGGGCAATTACGTCGTACTTCACTTTTCCTTCATTGTCGACCTGGAGAGAGAGGGCTTTGCTAGTTCCCAACCCTTTGCGGCCAATGTCGAGCGGGTATTGTGCGATGGGAATCTCTGGAAAGGCACCTCCATCTCCGAAGTCGTCGGCGGATCGAGGTTGCCATGCCAACCGCCGACCGTATGGGGGTGGACCAATTTTCTGAGAGTATAGGCATTAGTCTTCAGTTGAGGGGGGAGAAACATTATAGGGTGAAAGTTTACCTTAAGAATTAAGCCCTGCTGGGCAGGGTCGCCACCCCCGAGCACTTGCGCAGTTTTTCGGCCAGCTGTAACATCTTCTTCAGCAGAGTATTTAGGAGCCGGAAGCACTTTTGACAGACCCGCGGCGAGAGATGTCATGGCAAAGGAGCGTGATGCAGTCTGAAGGTGATTACACTGCGGTTGTAGTTAAGCGGAATTTTGTGATTCAGGAGCTGTCTTTGGCGATTTAATGGCTGACTAAGTGAGGGTGAACCACTCAGGCACAGCCCAAAAAGTTTCTGTGAATTTATTCCCTGGCAGCTCAGACTCAACACTATCATTAAATTTGTAATAAATACAATGATGACACAACAGCCCCGGCCAGTGTAATGCAAAACCTGTGGCCTGCTCCTGAGCTTGCGCCACACATGTAGTCAAAAATATTCTGTGTGAATTTTGGAAAGTGAGACAAACGGGAGAGAATTATCCCCTACCTGAAGGCACAAGACTTGAAAAATAACACCCAACCCAGACATGAACCCACTGCCACCGCTCTTTTAGCACAAATCGCCGCTGGTGCAGAGAGCCCGTGACGTGCCCCCTCGCGTTAAATACGCGTCAAGAAGTCTCGGCTTCCCAGCAATGATAACTCATAAAGTAACCACCCAAAAACTCCCCTGCCAAAGCCGGGAAAGAGTGACTACAGGGAATGTTCGAGCTTCAGGGTTATTGCTCTAATGCAGACTTTCTCGAAGAATGCGGAACGAATAGTCAATCGACGCCTTATGACGATTGCTTATAAAACGGACATGTATTATATCAATCAGACTGGAAGCCTGCCACAGAGGTCCACAGTAGATGCAGTCTTATCACTCAAACACTGGGTCAAGGAGAGTCAATTCGCCGGAAAGAAGGTCTCAACGGTTTTCCTGGATGTGAAAGGGGGTTTTGACAACGTTAACCATAAGAAGCTCATGGGGATCCTCGAAGGAAACCAGGAGCTCCCAACATACATAACCGATTGGATACGGAATTTCGTCGCTTCCCGAAAAGTTACACTGGCCTATCCGGACAGCTCACGAACGGAATATAGAATCGATCGTGGGATCCCGCAAGGCTCCCCACTGTCCCCGCTCCTCTTTGTGATATACGTTCATGGTCTACACATGGCAGATAACCCAGAAGAGAGCTTTTCTAATTCTTATGTGGACGACTTCCAGATTACGGTTGCGTCCAATTCATGGTAACGAAATTCGCGTTTGCTGGAGGGAGAGGTTGAAAGGATCAACAGTCGAGCAGAAGATCTGGACCTTTCCTTCAGTATCGCCAAGACAGAGGTGGTGCACTGGAGAACGCCGAGAGAGAGGCAAGAGGTCTCCAAGTGCCCGATAAGTTTTCAATCTCACGTTATACAGCCAGCGGGGCGAGTGGTAAAATGGCTGAGTTTTTGGTTAGGCGATAACGGAGAAACAACGACACATTTTACGAAAAGGCTGGCGCTTACACAGGCAGCTTTCTTTCGAATTCAGAGACTATCGATGCCAGGAAAAGGACTCTCACCCTACGGAGCGAGAAGATTGGCCAAGGGCATCCTATTGCCGACCATGCTATACGGGGCAGAGATCCTCTCCCCAAGCATCAACATGATGAATAAGATGCAGACATTTTGGAATCGAGTCCTCAAATGGATAACCAACGCCTTCTTCTCTACCGACCTGACGGCGTTGTCGGCAGAGGCGTGTTTTGCCCCGGTCCGACTCTACCTGCTACAAGCGTCCCTAATGGCGGCAGTTCGCATAACATCTGCCATTCCAGGGAATAACATTGCGACTGAGATGCTGCCTGGGGGTTTTCCGCTCCCAGACAGCTTCAGATACCCTACGAATAGGAGGAAGGCTTTCGACAGAAGTGGCGGTCTCCGTCCAAAGATTTGGGACTCAACTTCTACCACCTCGGTCCAAGTCCGCCTCCCGATTGATGAAATAGGGGCTACGGCTGCTGGGATATATCAGTCAAGGCCCTTTCCGGTAAAGCCAAACCGACTCACAATGGTTCAAGAAGACGCCGCGAAGGCGTATATTGAGGCCAGAGAGTGGGTTAGGAAAGAGGTACATAAGAGATGGGTACAGGAGGCATACCTGGAGTACTATATATATCGACCACCGTACCGCGATTGCTGGACTTTCATGACGCTAACGAAATTCCAGGCCGGTAGGATACACCAGATGAGATCGAACCAGAGTTATCTAAGAGGGCAGGCAAGCTGGTCCAGCCAAGACCAGGATCCGACTTGTGACCTATGTTTACAGTCGGTTCAGACCTTCGAACATGTGATTACTGTTTGCCCCGGCCTGGCTCGGCCAAAGGAGGGGGTAGATCAGGGAATGTTTGACATAAGCCCAGGCTCAGCCCTATGGGAAAGAGGGGATAACAGGAAAGCCTTGATGAAGGGTTTTGTTTCCTTTGCAATGCAGAATAGGTTGAACTTTCCAGTTAGGTTGGGAATTTTTCCATTTACGAGAGACTCGGACTTGAAGTCCTGATTTTGATTTTTGCCCTCAGGCTAATGACTTGATGTTTATGATAGTGTTTTCTATTGTTATTTGTTATTTTATCGGGGAGGCCAAGTTTCTTATGTTATGGGGGTTTTTAGGCCATACCTCAGGGTGAATGCCAGGATTTTCCTGTACTTAGTACGAATAAAACCACGGATTTAACAAAAAAAAAAAAACACCCAAAAACTCCCCTGGTTTTCTTCAAACACTCACACGATATCACCACAATGTCCACGCAGGCAAAGACCGGGATCCCCTTCTCATACTCCCACTCACAATCTCCCATCCGTCTAATAGAGCTCCCACCAGCTCTCCTATCGCTCGTTACCTCTCCTTCGCCACCGATGTGAGCCTCTATCCCCACCCCTTCCTTCTACTCCATTCCAAGACTAACACTCACCCCAAGAATCAAAATAAAGGCAGCCCCAACGCCCCTAAATGTCACTGGCCCCCAACGATCAGAAAACCACGCAGTCCTCTGTACTCCAACCCAGACCTTTTCCCTCCGCCACGTCCATTGCTCAAACTCAATCCTGCTCGCCCAGCCTTCGGACCCTCTACCTCCGGATTCAGTCGAAGATGAGCGGAAGATCTCCTCTCTTCCGTTTACGGGGTTGAAAGCGGTCGCTACAGCTACTTCCTGGTTGGAATTGATCCCTGCGATTCCGGACTGCGCAAACATTCTACAGGAAAAGATCCCAGTATACTACAGCTGGACAGAAGACAATCCGATACTTCCGGCAACAGAAGAGCCAATGTCTAGAGCTCGACTGCTCGACTGCATGCCCGTCAGCGATGCGGAGTTTTCTGCGGCTTGGGACGCGCTTCTTGCGTTTGAGACGAATGATGGCACAGCTTGTCGCCCTTCGGCAGCAGCGATTGTAAAGACGATCTCCGAAATAAACATCTCGGCTACTGCAGAATCATTTTCGCTCTCTTTGCCTTCGGGATTTACGGTTTCTTCTATTCTTGGAATCCTGGATGATGTAGAGATACCTGCTGGGCTTGTCACGGCGGTGATCAGGAGGATATGTGACCGGTTAGCAGAAAGCATGTACGACAATGCCTGGCGATTAAACACGGATAAATGCTGTGTGTTCATCGGAGAGGCATTGTTGCAAGACTGGAAGGACCAAATCAACGCTCAGAGTGCACGTCCATTGAATACAGCAACTTTGATCACAAGACCCGCCTTCATAGCTAAATGGAAAGCCGCTGTGCCAGAGGAATGCACAAACAAATGCAGATTGGATACAATTAAGGTAGGTACATGCCCCCCCTCCTCCACTCCCAATTATCAATAGCTTACACGCCTCCTAGGGTTGGCACACACTCCCAACCAGAAACACCTTGCTATCCGAACCATCTGGAGACGCAGAACCCAGAGCCGTCGCAGGATCATCCACATCGCGGTCATCATCACTCCTACCTGCAAAAAACATCGTCCCTGTAAGAAACAATTGGCACGAAAGACTTGGGAAGAAACGATGAGCATCCTCCTGTCATACCTATAACCGTCACACAACGTGTAAACAATAGCGTATATAGCGTAGCAACCATTCCCACCCCTAAATAAACTCTCTTTTCCCCAAGTACACCTGACCATGAACCCCCCCAAGTAGCCCCTCCGCTCCACACCTATTCGACGGCCACCCTGCCCTTGGCATTGTCTCCCACCCCCTCCCCTTCATCCACCTCCTCCTCCTGGCCATTCAGCTCCCCCTCAACCGTGCTCCCATCTTTTTCCTCCTCCATCTTCGCTGTGAGATATGTATTCACCTCACCCTGCAATCCTACCAGCACGCCGTGGAGTTCTGCCAGTGCAGCAGACTTATTGAGCGTTCCGGAAAGTGGCTTGGTGATGATGTGGAGAGTGGTAGGGGTGAGGGGGGATGCGTAGCTCGCTATTAGGGTTGGCATTGTAGGTCTTGTCTCGCCCGAGCCGAGCTGGAGAAAGAGGAGGAGGTATGCAGGTGGCGTGATGTAATATGCGTATGATAGGAATGTGGGGAGTTGTGGATGTTGTGGATGTTTGGGTGGAGGGGATTAGTGTTAGCACGTGGGGAAGGTCTGCCAAGGTGGGATAATCATTTCACACTCGTAATTCTGATTGGACCCATTTAGTGACTCATCACCGAAAGCACCGAATGCGAAAGGGATAGAATACTCTGGTACAAGGGTAAACCATGAATTCATGGTACTCGGGGGTTGCCAAAAGTCGTGCGCGCTCCATATATGGTAATAAGGGTTTTTACACATACAAACCGGTTTTGTGGCTTATCAAATTTATTCTTCAAAACTAAAGGGAAACACCGCCTAATCTTAGGCATACGGCACCTGAGGCATTATGTTCCATGGTATAAGCCAAACCAAATTGAATCCCAACGTACCCCGCAGCGACTCTGGTATGCCGCCAACTGTAGTGTAGGTCCTATATCAAAAGCGCACCATTCCAATCATTAGGCTCAACGGCCCTGCGGGCAGCAAGGCACCTCCAGGATAAACCCCTAAGGAAGGTGGACCTGGCTAGATACAAGAGCTTGCCATCAACAAATTGAAAATAACAACCACCAGCAGACCGGCCTTGCAAACCGTTGAAAGAAAACCACCAACATCTGCATGGAATTGGAGGCCAAACCAAAAAACCCAAACAGGACAAATAGGAGACAATATAAACCCGCGCCACCACTATCTAAGCTGGAGGACCCCTGACCCCGGAGGCCCAGCCTGTGGATCGACAACACCAGTTCAACCACATGTCCCCATCCCGGGCAAACTCAACACCACGACACAGGGGCTTTCTGTAGCTGCAGAAGGGGGGAACAATCCCATCCTCACCCAGAAGACTGGCCAAACTATTGGCGGCTAGAGCAGCTGCCTTCTCTCCAGCCTCCAACACCCTCGGCTTCTAGAACCAGTAGCACTAGTGTACCTGATAACGGCAAGATGTACAAGTTACTCTGACGGAAGGGGCGTAATCACCACCAATAAACTGGGTAGCCAGCCTCCATCATCTACCATCTTGCACCACATGGCACCACCATCCCGATAGAAGTGCTCTTGCCTGTAGGGATCAGGTTACTGCACCCAAGGAGGAGAGGAATCAATCATGACTGGCGAAGGAACTATCTCAACCTCCAGCGATTCAGGTTACCACTCCTCTTGCACACATGAGTACCCAAAGGTAATGACTATCACCAGTGAAGATGTGGACACGGGGGAACCAGGTCGCAAGTCGCAAGGAACCGCAGAGGCAAGGATATGCGCAGCCACCCAACCAGGCAGCCCCACCGGAACACGCGAAGAGACTTGTACCTCGTCCACACGAGCAGGTGGTGTAGGCAGATTCTCCACAGAAAATGGTGACTCTAAACAGCAACGAGCAATAGAACGGAGAACGTCCCAGTCCTCCTTGTGCCAATGCAAGTGGCCGGACAGACTAGACACATGATGGCAGAGTCTACTAACCTGCGCATGGAGGTTGTGAATCTTCTCGACCGAATGCGAGAACACCACTCCAGTCTACGCCACTGTGCGCGCGGAATAGGAGGAGGCTCGCTTCACCATGGTGATCACGGAAAGGAACACTAGTAAAGATGAAGAATCCAAAAGTGGAGATAAAGGAGATGAAATGATATCCAGGAACCAGAATGAAGACCCAGGAAAATCGCTTCGAAAAAAAGTCATTGAAGCTAATGTGAGAGAGGGTCCAAGCACAATGATTGGCCAAAAGCAAGGAATCTGATATTTGGAATCTTCCAGTTTGTGGGTTCTTTTTGTATGCTGGACAAAGGTCGGGTGCGCTTCAGAATAGGAAAGAACTCCTGACATTTGCTGGCACAACCCCAGAATTACCCTACCACAGTGAGGAAGTCACAGGTATGCAGTTACCTACTTGTGCCAGGCGGTTAAAACTGACTAAGTGGTGCGTTATATAGTTAAAAGAGGAAGTCAGCCCTATCCCACAGAGTGAAAGATTCACACCTGATATTTCCGTTGCTCGCGATCGTGGATTAAGGATAATAAACTTGAATATTATTATAAAAAATATTGTAAGTTATTATACTAATAATAATAAATGGGTAGATTAACTAACAGTGACAATTGATAAGCAAAATGCAACCAATCGAAACACCCGAAGTATCATATAAAACACGGTGCTAAGTTGCAGCCATTCATTTTGAGGCAGGAAGGATATATCAGAATATTGTTCAAAACCAAGGGATAGGCATGACCACTGTTTGGGACATTTGCCATGCGCCGGCAACACCAAAAAAGCGGTAAAGACGGCCTCTATCCATTACTAGACCTACACAACATCTCCTAGTTGCTACAGCAACAAAGGATTCAGTACATTAGTGAATGACATTTAATGATATCATAGATATCTGTAGTGTTCAAGCTGTGGAGAAGGCTCTGCAGAATGCCTTTGCCCTTAAGGGCTTCAGTCACTGCAAGGCACCAAGGAAGACTTTTCTTAGGTAGGTGCAAAAGCAGAGGCGCGTCCAATTTACACTCACCCATCGCAACTGGACGAGTGAGTCCTGGAGGTGAGTGATTGGGACGGATGAGTGCTTTGGGTGGCATTCTGGCACATGTGGCATTGTTAGGATTAACTCTTACTACTGGTAAGGAGTAAGAAGAAGTTTGCATCTCTCCAAAGTTTGAAAAGAGGGATGCAATTATGTTTTGAGAGGGGATTCTATGGGACAAAAATGTGCAACTTGTTCTATGAGAGAGGGATAACTGGGGTACAATAATTATGCAAAGTAATTATACCAATATTCTAAATCCAGTTGTATGGCTATTTTGTACCCCGGAAACTGGCGGGGTTGGCCAGTAGCTCAGGCTTATGGAGGACGGAACTGCAGCACATCCCACTCGGTATACACAAGGCTTGCAGGAAGTCTATGCTATGTTTAAGCTTCAGTGGCCACTGTGTTCCCCAGATCTCAATCCAATTGAGAATGTGTGGTACATTCTGAAAAGAATGCATAACGCACAGTGTCTACGAATTCTTCGTAACACAGCAATGACAGCAGCTATACCGGAGAATTGTGATCGAATTAGTTCTCAAGATCTACTCCAGTATATTGATAGTATGCCTGACCGCATTGAGGCTGTTATCGCTGCCAATGGAGGTCATACTCGGTGGTAGCTTCTTTGCTGAAATAGGGCAGTTTTTTTTTTTTCTTTTTTTTATCTTTTCATATCTATATCATATTATTGATATCATATTTTTATATTTTATATTTGTAACAGGCGCTAGCCTGTGTGAGCGATTATACAATATAGCTCAAGCGGTAGCCTGCTATCGCTTTGGTGTCTAAGGGAGACCTGATGAGAGGCCAAGACAAGGGGAGTACAATTCAATGGTTTTTAGAGCGAAGGGGAACAATTGGATCGCCGTTCAACCCAGTGTATTCACTGTCTAGGCATCTGTCTGAAGTCTGATGTCACCTGCTAGCCAGGAGACCACTGTTAATTACATGAAATCTTTCCTCCAAGAGCTGAGGCTCTGGAAACACGCAGCCACTATCATTACTGGTGAGTGTACAGTTACCGGAATCCTGTAGCCCTGCCAGAGTCCTGGAAAGCCTGGGGCTTTCCCACAACACTGCCTCTATCCTACCGCCAGTATATATGACCAATTCCTTCCCTTGGAACTCCTAGGGCACAATCCTGCCCATCCTCTAAAGCCTACATTAATCAGGACGCCGGACTCTAGAGAGTCCGGTAGGGAAATCAAATACAAAAGAAAACAAATCAATTGAATGTAATATGACAAAGGAAAGGCTCACGAGAGTGGGAATAGAGGTACTGGAACATGTACACATGTTACATTCCCCAAATCTGAACTAAGCTTATCTTCTCCTAAGGCCATAGGCCTCATCACCGCTCTCCCAAGGCCATAGCATAAAATCATCATCAGTGTTGAAATAGCTATCATTTGAGCCTGCAGAATCGTATTCTTCATTGTTATAGGGCTGCCAGATATCGTTGGGTACTATGGTTCTAGGGCAAGGGATTGTAGAGACTTTCATAGGCTACTAAGAGATCCTGAAATAATGGTAGCTGATTTTAGGCAATGGTTCTGTACTGTGGTTTTCTTTCCAATAATCCGCTATTATTTCCATTGAGTTCTCCAGGTTCTGGATAGGTTTCCAACAGTCATCTCTTGTTTGATATTCTTTCCAGAGTACCAAGAACTCGACTCTGTTTTTCTGTATGCGATAATCCAGTATCTCCTTTGCTTCCCATTCTTCTGCACTGTTGATGAGTATAGGGGCTGGCCTCTCCATCCTCCTGGATGCAAATCTATTGGGATCGTTCTAATGGTATTCCTTGAGGCATTAGATGTGAAAGTATGGCTCGGGCGCTCCATTCTCTTAGGTAATTCAAGCATGTAGTTATCGCTATCAGAGTATTGCTCTAGAACATTAAAGGGTCCAAACCAGCGAGGCTCTAGCTTCTGGGATCGTCCTGGTGCGATGGTGAAAGGGCGTCCTCTAACAAGGCTTCTCTGGTACCAATGCTGAATGGTCTTCGATAGGGGTTCCTCTTTTTATCTGCTTGCACTGTCTGCCAGAATGTAGCATGCTTTCTGGCCATATTAACTTCCTTCCTGGTGGCTTCATGGGCATTCGAGATCTCGTCCACTACTGGTACTTTGGTGGCGGATCTGAGGACAACATTGAAGAGCTTCCAAGGGCGTCCGAAGAGTGCTTGGTATGGACATATTCCTAAGGATTCATGGGGGGCGCCATTCCGGGTTACCACCATCGCTAGGAGGGCATTGGACCAGTTGTTCGGTCTTTTGTTGATGAAGTTCCTGATTATCTGTTTAAGAGTGCGAATCCGGAGCTCTACTTGGCCATTGATTTGGTGGTAGTATTGAGTTGCCATCCAGATCAGGATTCCCACTGACTTCATCATCTGAGACCAGATCTTAGAGGTAAAGCGGGAGTCTTGGACCAGTACTATGCTTAGTGGATGTCCATGAACATCAAATATCCTTTTTTGGAGCTTGGAGAGTACTTTTTTGGATGTGGCAGAGTCCAGACGTGGTTGTTAAGGTTCGACTATCTATATCGCGCAACCGGCAACGATATATGATTCAGTCTATCAAGACACTTGCTCACTACTATTGCGACTACTCCAAGTCCAATAGTTTTCCTGAGCACTTGATAGAAGAATCCGACAGTCAACTTTAACTAGAGGTCGCTAGAGGGAGAGCGGAATGAAGGTTTGATTTGATAAAGTTATAGATAGGAAATAACAAAGATGGTTGCGTGAAGAGCTATCTACCTATCCCCCTCTGGGTCCTTATATAGGCCTCTTCCCGCAACCCTAAACCTTATGGCTGTGCA